>WEIV01020059.1:15834-24852 GCA_013390005.1 Calyptomena viridis
TTTTCTTTTGTGCGCCGTGTGTCTGTTTGATGGAGGTTTAACAGAAAGCATTTTGGCAGAAATTGGATGCAGCAGGGATCATCTGGAGATGGCTGCTGTTCGATATTAACTGCACACAGTAACTTTTTTTTTATTTATTTTTTTTATTCTTCAGCCAGGTGACAGAAGCAGCCAAAGCATGTTTTTCCCTACTGAAAGAAATAGAAGCATTTGATGGGTGATTATAAAATCAAATGTATGTGCACAGTATAAACCTCCTTAAGTTTAATTTGCTTTTGGCCATTGCCTAACAAAGGCATGCAAGTAAGGTGTTCTGTGAGAGAAGTTATCAGACCCATTAACATCTGCAACATACAACTTTTTTCTTAAAAAAATAAAGAAAAACAAACAAGCAAACAGTTTTTTATTGTGGGGGTGGAGTTTAGCATGAATTTACACAGGATGTTGTTATAAAAACTCTGTTTTCTTAGAACAGACATAGGCCTAATTTATTTCTTGGCAGAAAAATATCTGATGAATTTTTATGGCTTTTAAAAGTTTCTGCCAGGTACATGGGGACACAAACAAACATAATTCCTTCTCAGTATCATCGGCAATGCTGTTTTTTAGGTGTGATAAAGACATAAAACCATTTCAGTCCAATTTGAGAGGGATCCAGTACTTGCTTTGAGCCACCTGTACCTGCTCTGACATCCGTGTCATTAGCTGAAATCTCACTCTGTAACAACTGCCTGATTAGTTTTTAATTCTGTATCAATAATTGTACAGAACACAAAATGAATCTGTTTTCATGAATCCTGAGTAGGGCTGAGTCTTCTTCAGCAATTCTGAGTGCAAAGCCAAGGTTTGACCACGATTTGTTCAGGAGTTGCCTAAACTTGCTAGTTCACAAAAACCTACTTTTCCCAAGCGCATCTGAAAAAATTCCATCCAACGTTATTTTTTTGGTAAGTCTTTCTAAGTTCGTGCTGTTCTGCCATACTTGCATCCATAAGACCAAACAGAGAGATTCACACTGCAAGAATTGGTCTTTCAGAAAACATGGCACACAAGTACTACATGAATTCAACTCTTATTGAACCCAGATACATAAATAATTCTAGGAAGATCAACACAAACGGCTTAATATATTTTAAAGTATGGCATGCTCATCATAAGTACTCTTAAAATTTGGTTCTAGGTGTCCAAATATGATTGATTTCAATTTTCTTCAAGGAATTTGTGCCAAATGACAAATAGTTACCACCAGAATAACAATGAGCAACATCTGAGCACTTTTAGTACTTTAGAATTTTATCTGACACTTTAAAAATGTGGGGTTTTTTCCAAATAATAAAAAAACAATAGTCCCTTTTCTATTTCACTGAACTTCTGAGAACAGAGGCAATATGTTTATAATAGAGATAGGAAAAGCTTAATCTGCACTTACCTCTGGTTCAGACAGCCAGCAGTGACAATCCTGCTCTCCTTGTCAAGTTTGAAGAACTCACAATCCTTAATTTAAGCACTTGAGAAATCTATGGAGCCTGTCAGTCTAGTTAATGAAGCCTCCTCCTTCCCTTTTTTTTAAACAAAATCTGACTTTCTTTAAAGACCACTTAAGGCATATCTCTGGTTATACAAACAGGTTCTGTCCTAGAAGAGTGAATAATCCAATAATACCTCCTTTGACTTGTTTCCCTCACCACCCGCAATAGTTCACTAGGGGAATATAGCTTCCTTAAAGGTAAGGAGCTAGTCTAAAATAAACAACATATATACGTCACTTTCAATACAGAGTGTGCACTACTTGATGCAAGTCACTGCTTTGATTAGAGGGCTTCTTGATCTAAGGTCATTTAGCAGGTTATGTACATGACTTAATAATCCCTTAAGATTATTTTACCTATCTATCAAAATATACCCATTTTTTTCAGATATTTGTAAGACTTGAAACTGCTTGCTCAGCATCACACAGCGTATATGAGAGCCTGCATACACAACACAAGAAGAGAAGCTGTGCATGCAACTGTTCAGAAAGTTAGATCACCCAATCAGACAGAATTTGGCATTTCAATATCGTTAATCTAGGACAGTTAAAGCACTTTATTAAAGAAATCAGGTGTTGAAATAAGAGTGATACCTACCTCACTATGCCAAATGTTGTGAAATATGTCATGACATCTTTTTCTCAACGAATTTACAATCTCTGCTGGGACAAAAACACTGTAAATGTTCTTGTGTGTGGTACAAGACTGTTATGTTTTTTCTGTTTCTATTTTGTATTATAATCATAGAGATCCAGAAGGAAAAATACATAGCAGGAACACGAGATCACATTGTTGGGTTATTTGTATAAACTATTTAAATGTGTAAAATTGGTAAATACTAATGATCAGATTGGCTGCCCATTGACAAGAGTCAATTTCGATAATAATTCCCATAGCTGTTAAAATAGAAGAGAATCTTGACATTAAATATTTACATACATTAACATAACATGAACACTGATGACTTCATCATCTGTATGCACTGAGATCAGACAACAGGAAATATTGCAGATATGAAAGGATTTATGGCTCTTGATTACTGCAACTGATATCACAGCTGGTAGTGAAATTAACACCAAACAGGAGTAGAATTGGAGGCAGGAAGTACAATCAGAATTTTTGAGAACAAGTTCAGATCAAATAGAAAATACGTGGAGCTACAGAAGGATCTCTTTATATTGTAGTAGAGTTAGAATTATGGATTGGAAGAGCTACATTAACCAGAGGTATCTTGAATACGTCACGGGAATGGGAAGCTGGTTGGCTTCAAGGAGGTCAGAAAAGATTCCTATACGTGCTGAGACAAGGCAGCAGAAGATGAGGGATGGGAGTGTGGAATTTCTTTAGTAAAATCATGCACAAGAGAGACCTCTTGATAGTGGTAGGAGATGGGTGGCAAGACAGGCTTGATGTCAGAGAAGTGGAGTCAAAAGATGGAAGGCGATGTCAGAAAATGGTGGCTCAATAGGTCAGGAATAACAGCACAGCAGTAGTATTGTCTGCTGTGACAAAACTTGGGAAGGAAGATACAAAAAGCAAAACAAGTCATTTTAGTTATCTGAATTTTAAAATAATAAGGCTGCTAAAAGATCATGTCAGGATGAAAGACAAATACAGGATGACACTAGTTAAGAGCAGAGAAGTAGGTTTCTGAATCAGTTATGTAAATATGGTACCATCTCTTATGTGAATATCAGCCACAACGTTTTCATCTGGTCTTAACAGGTATCCAGAAATTCTCATTTAAAATACCTTTGATGAAAGGGCTTGGACTTATCACTTGGTTTGTAAGTGTGTGATAAAAACTGCAATTTAATACCATAAGACAGAGTAAATATTGTCTTTTTCATGTATAGGGCTATCAATGGAGACTTGGACATTAGATGCTTTTACTGAGGCTTTGGAAACTTGGCTTCTAAGAGCATTGTATGTATAAAGCTGTGGAAGTCTTTCATCTAGATGTATAGCTTGATGCCTGTTTTAATTTTCAGAGAACTTATCCTGAAGGATTTTGAGTTCAGTAACTGTTGTTGATAGGGACTGCACGTACAAAGTCCAAATCTTTATACTTTTTTTTTTAATTAGTATCTTTTGCTGTCAAATATGAAGTGGTTTCACTATCCTTAAATTGGAGCAATTTTCATCTCACTGAAATTCATCATTATCACACCTCCTGGAAACTGAGAATACTTCAGGCTGTGGGCTGGAGACAGACTTTCTAGTGCAAAAAAAGTTTGCCAATGTAAAGAGCTTTACCTGTATGCCAGAAGGTGTATTTGTGGTAGCAAGCTCGCAGTTAAAAATGGTTATGAATTTTCAGCTCAGACTGAAATTAAAAGAAAATTGTCACTTACCAGAAACTTTGCTTTTTATCCAGCCCCTAGGAAAGATTGTTTGGGGAGCATGTCTGTTCACTCTATCTTGTTCATGATATCACTGTTTTTTACAATTCCCTTAGTTTCTGGAATGCACAAATGTTTTTCCTGGTTGCTTGATATTCACCATTCTGTTAGCATTTGTCAGGCACATTTTAACTATTTCTCTTCCCGACTGCATTAGATGGTGTGAAAACGGTACAATTAAAGTTGATCTTTGGAGGAGTTCACAGTTAAGAGAGATCTGAAGTTGGTGGTTTGGATGTATCTCTCAACAAAACTTGTAACAATTAAGGTGAAAACCCCTAGCCCTCATGCAAACTGCTGTCCCACATCCCTGGGCTGATTGCTGCAAATAGGGCCAACAGCCTGAGGATGAAAGTCTGCCCTTTGCCCGCAAACAGCAGTTCACTGGCCATCAGTCTCACAAATGCCATTTCTCTCTCCGCATGCTGACCTGAAATCCAGATTGTGCTGGCCTTGTGTATTGATTCCAGTTTTCTCTCTGGCTAGGCTCTCTTTGAGCATAGTCTGAAGTGAAAAGTTTGAAGCTGACTGGTAGCTGATGTGATGCAGTTTCTTCCTTGAGGAAAGAAAGGGACCTGCCCTGAAAGCGCAATTGATTAATTTAGCCAAGTTGCTCAGAATAAGTAATGCCACAGCTCAGAGCCAGAGGCCAGGATGAAACAACATTTAAGTTTCCACTGCTTCTGGAGATGTAAATTTGATTTCTGTAATGAAGGCCAAGGTGTTTGTTGATCAGCAGGCAGGGATTAAATCTCTGTGGTGTGTGAACATAGTCCTTGACAGGGACACACCTCAGCTCCTGGAAGAGCACCCATCACCCTATGTTTGCCTTCAATACATGATTGCTGACACTTAAGCCAGGCCCAAGAAGAAAACGCATCACACATTTTGATACCAGCAGATAAGGGAGGGACTGAAGTCCTGAGACCACACATGACACATGGACATGGCTGTGTGTCCAACAGGGGTAGCTGAGCAAGGCACATATTAATTGCACTGAGCCAAAGTTATCTCTGCTTCTGCTAAAGTCAGAGGTGTAAGAGAGGAACAAGTCAGTACAGCCCTTGGCTTACTGTATTTCCCATACATATTTAAACCAGCGTGGCTTTGCATGGTACTTTCTAGCTTTATTACATGAATACATATGTTCCCGCTGATGTAATTCTCTTGAAAGGTATAAATAATGGATATTCTTCATAAGAAGTTGACCCCCTGGAAAGACTGAAATCAGAAAGAGGGAGTTTGAACTCCCTTGCACAATTCAGCTCGCACCTGCACTCCAAGTCACTGGATAAAAGTCAGTTAGAACAATGCCTGTAATGTGTCATTGCCTGCTGCCTCCAGTGTCACTCTGGTCACCAGCACCAAGGAGTCTATTAGATGGAAAAGACAGGGGGAGAAAAACAGTTGAAGTAATGTAGCTTGTTAAAGTACTGCCTTTCAAGTCTTTGGGGGCACTTTTATTCCATTTTTTTTTTTTTACCAAGAACAATCATTTTCTAACAGAAGGGGCCTTTGGTATCAAAACAGGTGTGATAACTCCCCCACTTTCCCGCAGCCAGCTACAAGAATAAAGGAAACACTTCTCAAATATTGCCAGTTCTGAGATGTTTTAATCCTTTGTGGTTCAAAGACTTCGGCATCGGAGACCAGACAAGCCTAAGTTCCCTCAAAGTCCTTATTCCACTTAAGCACAATATAGCAAAAATGCAGGAAAACAGCAGCAAGGAGTTAGTTTTCAAAAGGCTTGTAGATTTTGGAGAAGTAAAAAGCATTACAAAAAGCTGAATCCTATCCACCGTCCTTAGCAATGTGTCTGGTTTGCATAGTGGTAACAGCTTCTGATCTGCAGGTATGGGGATTATCCTACCAAAATACCTCTTCACTTTTGTGCAGATCCTGCTTGTGCATAGTTTGAGAGGACTGGCTAGGGCTGGACAAAAGGAAAAGGAGATGGCTGTAACTTTTTTTTTTTTTAACTTTTTTTTATCTGAAAAGAAAATTCAACTTTTATTTTTCAAAAATAGTTTAAATTTTTCAGCTTTCCCACCACACAGGAGTTGTACCTTCCAGTACTACAAAGTAGTATAATGGGCTAGTTGGTGTTGTTTAATACTTTCTGGAAGTGTTTCAGCATTGATAGAAAAGCAGCAGGAATACCAGTATTGTTGGAGTTTAATCATCACATCTGGTCTAGGCTTGCACCAAACAAGGTTAGGAAAAAGCTTTTATTCTTGGACTTTACTCTCCTAGGCCAACCACTGGAAGTACAGCAGACAGGAGCAGGACCAAAGCATCTAACCAGTATTATGGACTTGAGAAGGTTCAGCTTCATAAATTGAGAAATGCAAGTGCTCAAATCAATTAGTAATCCCTTGGTGGTACACTGGCAACCAAACAAATGCACACTCAGGCCTGGTTCAGCAGGAAAATGGGCAAACCAGCCCTTTGTTCCTCCTTGCCCCAAAAAATTTAATACAGCGCTTTTTAGACCAAATGCAGTTCCGTTTTTATATTCACACACTAAGAAAAAGTCTGAATTTTTTAAAACCGTTGGTATTAACAGATTATTACTCTGGATTTGCACCTTTGTAAATGAGATGAGACTCCAGCTCACTGTATCTGGTATAATTTCCCCCCTCCACCACCCCACCACCATGGTTAGTTATAGTATAAACACATCCTGCTTCTTTCATACAGTCACCTGCCATTTTTGCTTTATTGCTGCCAGAAGGTTTAAAGACATGCTTTTAAATATCTTGAAAGTTTCCTGTTGATAAGAAAAGGTGGTTTTAGCACTTTTAAGTAGACAGTAACACACAAACATCACAAATCATGCTTTTTGATAGAATCTACATTAGCTACATGAAGCATAAGGGACATGACTGTAGGGGGAAGAGGGAAAAAAAAAACAAACTCAATTTCTGGCAGGGAGACCTAGCAAAAATTAGTTGCAAACTGTGGGCTGGATATCTACTGCTATATATCAAAACAATCAACTCAGAATTTGAAACACTCTTTGCATGTCTTTTGTCTGGGTAACAGTCTTTGGGCAGTTCTGCAGGTGGGACAGATGGTTCTGTAGCAGATAGCTAACACTCATGAACAATTTAATCTATTTAAATCCACAGCTTGAAGGAGAAAAATACCTGTTGGTGTCCAGGAGGACAAAAATCATTGTAACATGGATACTTGGAATAAAATTTCTGAAATTTTACTGCTATTTCTAGGCAGCTGACATATTGAGACTTAAAAATCATTGATGTGTGTTTCAACTCTCTCATTCAAAACAATTCCATTCAACAGGCAGCAAATTAAAGCATAGGTGACCCAAAGAGAGAATGTGTATCATAAATCATGAGTACAGTGAGTAGATTCAGACTCTAAATGTGACCTCCTGGTTGGGTACCTACAAATACATATTCTCTGGCAAGAATCACAAGTGTTGGGATGTCAGCAGAGCACCAGATGCATATTCTACATAAAGCCCAAACTGACAAGTGGTAAATTTATAGCCTTTTCATGTCAAATAGTTCCTAAAAATGTACAAAGAACAATTGAATTAGCCTCTTCAGGGGAAAAGGGAGTGGTGTGGTCACACCAAAGCAAACATTCTTAGCAAGGGACTCAAAACGCATATAGCCTTCACTCTGCCCCTCTGAGACTTTTCCACCAGGAGCTTCCTATTTCAAATGGTTTCTTTCAGTATCTGTGATTCAGAATACTATGAAATATGTAGTTTGATCTCCACTATTTAGGTTGAAGTTTTTTGTTAGGATTTTATTCAGGATTAATTTGAACAGCTGAATAAAGCAGGATAGTTACTGTTTCTGTATTGAGTCAAGACACTTGTGCCTTTACTTTAGCAAAGGCAAGTCATGTTCCTGGAAATTTTACTGGTAAAGTGTCTCTACTTTGTGTTGAAAAGCCCTCTTTAGGACTAATAGATCCAGGTTGGAGTATCATACTCAGAGTTATAAGCAGGTTGGAGTAAATCAGTATAAATAAAAGGAAGAATTTGTTCTGGTTTAATGTGTAATCTGAGTGACAGGGTAGTGAGGAGAAAGGGAAAGTGAGAGCTTTTCGCAAAACTGAATGGTTAAAAACTCTGTAAGAGGAGCCTGGGTTTGGGCAGCTTGGAAATCAGAAAGTAAAATGTCCATTTCAATGCATAAAGTCACTACAAAGAGGTAACACTTGCTTCACCCCCGAAGGTCAAAAAGGGGCAATCAAGAAAAAAAAATGGATTAATTTATTTCAAAGGGAATTTTTAAGTAGTGTCTGCATGGAAAAGATTTTTAGTTATGTGGCTAGACTAAGTTTAGATAAACACTTGGGGAAGGTTCTAGGCAATGTTACTCCCTCTGGTGAGGAGAGGTCAGCTAGATCATGGCCTGTGATCTTTTCAACTCTACATTCAGATGACTCCAGCAGTACTGTTCTAACACAGGTTCTAAGAGAGAAACTTAATTTTTCAGATATCAAGATAGACAGCTTCATTCATAAAAATATATTCAGAACAGCAAAATACAAAGATCAAGCTATTCATCTGAAATTCAAAAAAACATTTGCTCATATAACTCATTCATCTGGACAATTTACAAAATTGGCCTTGCTATTATTTGCATGATAAGAGAAGCTCACCAAAGTTCTGGGAGCAGGAAGGATGACTCTGTGATAAATGGCTGGAGCTGAGTTAGGCGATCAAGAACATACCTTCTCACGGGGCAAAATAGAAATTTTGCAGGAAGAGCAAGTGGATATATCCAACGCAAAGAGCCCAAACCTTGTGCTGGCTTTCCTATACAAAAAACAGTCTTGGGAAACTACAGCCTCAGCCAGGGGCCCAAGCCTGTAATATTGATTAAATAACAACATTTGAATAACAAGAATTTCTTTTTATTTAACGGGAGCTACCATCAATTTGCACCATAGCAATTGAGAAAAATTTGGGTCAGGATAAGACTTTTCAAGCTGTCATAGCAAAATTATTATTGGAAGATCGAGATATGTCTCCAATGGTGTGGATAGAATATTTATCTTAAACAGGAAAACAGGAAAATGTTGGGTTTGCAAGTTCTTTTTCC
>WEIV01020069.1:3454-25672 GCA_013390005.1 Calyptomena viridis
TGTACTAAAGATACTTTCTAGCTAAATCTCCTCTGTCACTGTGTATATAAGGTTTGAAGTGACATTTATTTTTTATAATACTGTTTAGCTGGAAAGTAATGAAAGTTGCCTTAACGTTTGAAAAATTCGGAACTTGCTGGACAGGGTAGTTTTATCTAACTTATATAATTTAAGAACAAAATCCTAAGGTGTATTTTCTGATTCACTGGTGCCCATCTTGCTGTTGACTGATAACATTTCAAAAATGGTGTCTAAATGGTATGCTCATTTAGATAGGAAACACTGAATTGTAGCCAATTACAAAAATTCCCAAATGTACTTTATGTATCTGGTCTTTTTTTTTTTTAAATTACAATCCAAATATTCAAAAGATAAGGAAGAATTCAAAACTTTGTAACAGATGTCTCCAACACAGCTTTTAAGCACATCTCTTCTCATTAAGTCAGTGTTCTAGTGCTCTTCCTAGTTAACAGGTGATCTAGGATCAGCTTTTTTTAAAAAAATTGGTTTTTTAGGAATGATCTAAGCGAGCTTACATTTACAGCAGCTTAATTTTTAGTTCAACTTTGTTTTGACATGTCAACAATTGCTGTTTTTTCTCTGAACTCTTAACAGTTATTTTACTTCTGGGAGCAAAACTTACAGAGCTAAAACCATGGAATACTAGTTTTTACTCTAGCACCTACAGTGACATCAATATCAAACTTTCAAAATATTTTTCCTTGTCCTGCAGTTGGCTGAGGGTTAAATTGCTTGAGCAGTCAGAAATTCTAAGTATGTGATGAACAGTTACAAATTTATAATGCAGCTAATGAAAGGGCTTTACTTGTTCTATGGTATTCTGAGATGTATTGTCTCCTTTTCTGTTAATTTGTCTATAAAAATGCTGCTTTTTTTAAGGAGCATTTTAAATTACTGGTATGTATAGCAAGTGTATCATCTTCATAAGATGAGACATGATTTGTTAATTGCATAAGGCATATCAGAAATGTATGTTCAACCACATTTGTTAAACAAACAACTCCAATTTGCTTCCAGTCTTCCATAAGAAAAGATCTTAAAAAGCGTTTGTGAACAGAGAATACATGCTATGAAAAATGGCCTGGTATAACGAAACTGTAATAACTTGAACTAACTTGCCAACTTGTTTGTAACAATGTTGGTGTCTCTAGCCTGTTGCACTTAGCAACTGTGCCACAAAGCTAAAACAGAAACAGACCAGAGCTTGGAACAATGAAATACAGTACGTATTTCCATTCTAGGGAAAAAAGAAGAGGTTAGTAAGGAGGAGATGTTTACAAAAATGACTGAATTTATTACTCGTAATTTCTGTATCAGACACTTGTTTATGGCTAGTCTGGCTGCAGTTCACAAGTTTGGTATCTGTGCATTTCCCGTTCTGGGTTCAGTTCAGCTAAACATACACTGCCTTTTTCTATTCAGAGTGCCCAGAAAAAAAAAATCTAGTTCTTCAGTGCCATGAGTTGAAATTTTAAGAGCTCAAATAGAAGTTCTGCCTGGATCTTCAAACTACGTATTCCCGTTCCAACAACTTCTTTTTGTTTGAAGAGAAGAAAGGAGTAAACCTTCTACAGAAGTTAGCAACATTTGCAGTAATTCTTAGCTGTTACCACAGTTATCTAGGAAGGAGAATCTAGATTCTTGTACAGAGCTGACTATACCAACTGGGTTTTAGGTAGGAATTTTACACCCCTGGCCCAGTTCTCTTAATGCATTGAAATGCTGATTACCCACAAATTCTTCAGTACAAGGCAGGAGACAGACTTTCATCAGTTATTGTCTTTTAGCTCTAATGGCTCCTTGCTGCTGCTTTCCAGTGTTTAAAAGTAGTTGCGTGACTTGAAGGATCCTGAATGTTGAGGAAATAATGTTTGTGTTTATGGCTAAATCTGCTGTAAAACATCTATCTGGGGTTACTGGTAGTTTTTTACTGAGCAATGTGGTGGTTTTGGTACTTGAATTCTTTCTAACTACCCAGAACCCTGATAAGTACAGTAGGCAGGCAAATGTCTTGGTTGCTTACAGAAAAGCAGTTCAGTTAGAGGAACTGGTGTTGGTAGAACCTCGCTGGTAGCACAGTGCAGAACTGCATCTAAAGTGTCATCAGTTGTTGATGTAATCAAATGAACATTTTAAGTACTCTTCTTAAGAAATAACACTATTTCTCAATACATGCACTTTTATTTTCAAATGTAGATACAGGCTTTTTTGTTAAATTAGGTAATTTTTTATGAGAATCCAGAGCTATTAAAATGTCAATGTTGTAAACAACATCTCTGCCTTGTAAACTGCTCCAAATGCAGGAATACAGTATACTTCAGATAAAACCTTTTTTTTACACTGCTATGCAGTTTGTAAAACATCTGTGGTGTATAGTCAGTCTATCAAAATGTGACTTGTTCACATTTGCCCTTGAATTTTAAAAATATCGTGTCCCTTTCCTGCTACATCTTCTGTACAGCATATATAGACAGCTGTTCCAGTCTTTCTTTTACTTGATACCACGTTACTACTTTGTTTAAAATATTATGTTTTCAATCATTATGCAATATTTTTTTGCAATGTCTGTTGAAATCCTAATAAAACTTTTGGAGTTTCTCTTTTAGTATGATTGTTCTTTCTTAAAAGCTTATTCCCAATCTTCCGGTGTTCAAGCATGGTGCTCAGTGTCTGCCTATAGGATTCCAGTAAGTACACAAAAAATAAAGTAAGTTGCATAAGGGAAGTTATTTACAAACATTCAAACATTGCCTATTTTGGAAGCGATTACTGTTTATTCATGTTTCAGTATGAAGATTGGTCCTTCAGTCTTAGACTATATACCCAATTATATTGCTTTGGTCTATTATGCAGCATAGATTCCCTTCTACAAATAAAGATTTAACTACGTAACACCGAAGACACATATTGTACCTTGTAGGTTTGTTCTAATTGATTTTTCTGAATAGAAAATTGGAAATATTATCTGATCAATATGATATGCTGCCAGTTTGCAAAGAATGTTTTCAGTGTGTTGTCTCATGAGTAACGTTTTCTGTAGAAAGTTGTTGGTTAGAATGATACAGAGATAAAAATGTAGGGTGTTTTTTAGATAATGGTTGTAGTTCAGTCAGTTTATAGAATGACAAAACATAAAACAAAACCTTATTAAAATAGAAGACTGCCCAGAAATGACCCTTTGGCCCTGACATTTGCTAATATGGGTGTGCTAAAAGTCTTTACAAATAAAAGTGGTCCCCATACTACATAAATGCAATAATGCATTAATCTAAACTGTGTCGAATAAAACATTGTGTTGCATGGTTTAAGTTCAGCCAGGATAAACTTGTGACTGTTTTACTTTTTAGACAGGCCACGTTTTGTTTGTCTCTTTCCATAATTGGATTACATATTCTGCTGTGTAAGGAAATATTTTTTCCTCCCTTTAACTTTCTTGATGTTTGAAGTATTTTAGAGGATTTTTAGCTTGTTTTACTGAGAATACTACTGCTAAAACTATCCTTATGGCTCTTGTCTACTGCATGTACTTTCCTAAAATGAGGTTTAAGTTCAGTGGAGAATGTGATGCTTGCTGTAATATCAGATTTAAATTCTTTCATTCAGAGTGTCTCCTCAGGTAGCTTTGATCATCTTCAGATGAGCAAAACGTAGCAGTCATTTACAGCACTGAGAAAAAAACATAGTATTCAGATACTGTTTATAAAAAGGTATGGTATGTAAAGCAGAGTTGGAAGAACAGGATTCTCATACTGTGCCTGTTTGGCATGTGGTGAATATTGAAGCTATAATCCAAACTAGAAAGCAAAACCGAATGAAGAAATAGACTTAAAGTAACAAAGGCATCCAGTCCCAGCATACAGACACTCTTCCAAAAGACTCTGAGAACACTGTGAGTTTGACTTGTCCATGCTGCCGCTGCGTTTCACTGACTATCACTCTTTCCATGATAGTAGGAGTTATTCTGCTGCTATTTGGGTTCTAATGTGCTTTAGTTATAAATTGTCTTCAAATAATGCCTGTGTTCCTGAATCAAGTATTAATTAAGTTGAACACAGTCCTCTCTACTGAATGCAACGTATGTGTTCGATGTAGGTTCTACATGCTGTTGGAGTTGGTATCAGAGGCAATATTTGGTAAGAATAACAGAAAAATAAGGTCCTTTGGGGACAGAGGATTCATCCACTTGGTTTCTATCGGTATTTGCCAGAAAAAGGGAACAAAGATGTGTTAGGGAATGCAGGAAGCAAAACCAATAGTATTCACTATAGCCTGCTAATGGCCTGCTAGTTGAGAAGCATTATTAGTCGTTCGATGCAGTGTGAAATGTGATGGCAAAACTCCACATCTCTGCCATTTTTGCAAACTAGATTCTGTGACACGTGCAGCAGTAGGTACACAGACTCGTTAGAGCATCAGGTAGTAGAAAAATAAGCATGTGTAATTTTAACTGCAAAATATAGGAAAACTAGAATTTCATCAGGTATGAATTCACATAAGGCTAGGTTGGTAGAATGAATCAAGAAAATGTGATTTCTACCTTGAGGATATTTCAGTGTTCTGGTGCTTAGTTTCATCCTAAACTGTGCTGACATCTATTTGTTTATTTTAAATCATAAAATGAATGAACTGCAGAAAAATTGCAGTAGGAAAAGATGAAATGACTTTATAAAATCATTTCAGTTTGACAGTATCATAAAGTAGTATTGAACTGAGTATTTCACAATTTGAAAAAAGAGGAACACGAGCAATAGATTGTGATATATGGTTTTCGTTGAAGATTTTTTTTTTCCCCTAAGGAATGTTTTCAACTATGTAACAAAGGAGCTGTCTTCAAACTTAGTGTGTTTTAATGGAGAAAATTCTGCTAGTAAAATGAAAGTTGGGTTGCATTAGAATTTCTCAGCAAATGGGTAGGCTGTAGAACAGAACTAATCTCATTATGTGACTGGTTAGCAAATGAACAATTAACCTGTCATGAATCTATGTTGGACTTTGTTCAGAAGTGTTAATGTTTGATCATTATGTGTTGTGTAATCTTCTGAATATTGTGTACTCTTTAGTATCGTAATTATATCGCTGTCTTCCACATGCGATTCTGGAGGCCTTTGCAGCAAACAGGAAATAATGTACTGCTTAATAAGATTTGAACCTTGGTTAAGGCATAATATGAGTGTTATGAACTGTGACAGCTGTTTATAAGCATCAGCTGTCTGGAGTTTCACGTCATTGTGTATTTCAAGAGGAAGGGATGACTGGATGCCATGTTGCCTAAGCAGGGTGGCTTTACTTACAAGCATGTTACATGGTGTTGCACTGTGCATGTGGCTTTTAATACACAGATGGGTAGGGTGTTCTTGAATAAACAATGCAGTAAGACTACTGAGCAGATGAGATTGCACAGAACAAAAATTGTTTCCGTGTTTTGTGACAAAACAGATTCAGTCTAAGTGATCTGCATTTTTCACATTAGTTGGAGTTACAACATGTAATCATATTTGTCAGCTGATGCCATTTTCGATACATGCAGAAGCATTTATATTAAAGGTTAAAAAAAAAGAAAACCCACACTCAAAAAACCCACCCCCACAATTACAAAAATTCTCAGTGATGTATAAGAGAAATACATAAACAGTGTTCATTAATGTTTGTTTGGAGACCCTGGCAAGTAACTAGAAAATTCAGTTTCTGTATTTTGTTCAAATGAAGTCTATTGCATCTTTTTAATGAAAAACAAAGCCAAAATAAACCACATTTACAAAAGCTGTATGATTGGCAGTATCACCTTTCTACTGTCCTTTTGATCTTCAGGTGAAACTTAAATGATCCCAGATTTGCTAATTTACCATCCATATTTTTGTATTCTCTTTTGACTAGTTCAAGTATGTAAATAGCTGGAAAAAATCTCAAGGCTTTTATAGGTGTTTAATGGGCTGAGACAGTTTAAAGTACAAGAATTTACCCTTGATCTTTGTCATGATTGTAGGAGATCTTTGCCAGTATGTTTGATGGTTATTGTGTACCTCAGATGCAACGAGATCATTTCAACCCTATATTGAAGCTCAGGGAGACAGGCAATTCTTATGTACAGCTGTGATCCTCTGTACAGTCTTGAAGCTCTTCAGTTTTCTAGGAGTCACACTGAACCTATGAGGGTCTCGCTTTGATTTTTACTTAGCAGGGAAGTTGACACAAAAGCCCCCAGAACAGTTAATTGTCTCTGTGCTTGAGTATTCACATTTCAAGTAATTTGGAGTGTGTGCCAGGTGGTTATCACAAGCTACATTAACCAAGGCCTGCCTTTGTGAGGTTGTGAAGTATGACCCTGTGCTGGGTTTATGTGGCAAGAGTTTGGTAGTGTGGGGCTGGGAGGGAGGAACCTCTGTGAGAAGAGACTAGGGGCTGCCCCATGCTGAACATGGTTGGTTCTAGATGGCTCTGCAGTGGCCCTGCTGCTAGCCAAAACTAAGCCCATCCATGAAGCTGGTGGTGCCTCTGTGAAAACGTAATTAAGAAAGGGTAAAAAACACTGTGCAGCAGCTGTGAGAGAAGAGTGCCAAAAATGCGAGGGAAACACAGCCCTGCATGAACCAAAAATTCAGGAACAAGGAGGGGAAGGAGATCTTCCAAGCATGGAAACAGATTCCCCTGCAACCTGTGGAGAAGACCATGGTAACTCGTGTCATCCCCCTGAAGGACCCCACGTCAGAGCAGGTGGATCTACATTGAGGGAAGGTGCAGTCTGTGGAGAAGCCTCACAAGAGCAGGCTCCTGGCAGGAGATGCAGCCCGTGGAAAGGAGCCCATGCAGAAGCAGCTTTTGTGGTAGGACCTGTGAACCTGTGAGGGAGCAGTCTGTTCCTGAAGAGCTGGACCCTGTGTAAAGGATCCATGCTGTAGCAGATCTCGAGGAACTACAGTGCATGGGAAGGATTCATGTTTGAGCAGCTTGTAAAGGACTGTATCCTGTGGCAGGGGCCTCTGGAGCAGGGAAAAGTGCAAGGAGGAAGGAGAAACAGGGAAGAGCTGCTATCAGCTGACTGCAACCCCCATTCTTCATTCTCCTGTGCTGGTTGCGGGGTGGAAAGGAGGTACAAGTTGTTGTGAGTGTAGGTGAGCCTGGGAAGAGGAGAGGAGTGATGGGAAAGGTGCATTTAGTTTTGTCCTTGTTTCTAACTATACTACTCAATACTTTATTTTCAATAGGTTTAATTTTCCCTTAGCCAATTTATTTTTTTGCCTGTGACAGTAATTGGTGCGTCAATCTCCCCATCCTTATTTCAACCTACAAGCTTCTCTATCTTACTTTCTTCCCATCTTGTTGGAAGTAAAAGTGGCAGGTTTGGTGTCTAGCAATCATCCAAGATCATACCCAAGGACAAAATCCATTAGAAAGCACTTAGAATCATAGAGGTCTTTTCCAAACTTAATGATTCTATGATCACAGAATCCTTTAACCAAACACCTCTTTGTCAACTAGACCATAGCACTAAGTGCCACATTCAGTCATATCTTGAACAGTCACAGGGATGGTCACTCCACGCCTTCCCTGGGCAGCCTGCTTCAATTTTTAACTACCCTTCCAGTGAAAAAATTCTTCCTGATGTCCAACCTGAACCTCCCCTGGTGCAGCTTGAGGTTATGTCTTCTTGTCCTGTCACTAGTTGCCTGGGAGAAGAGACTGACCCCCCACCTGGCTCCAACGTCCTTTCAGATGGTTGTAGAGAGTGATAAGGTCACTGTAAACCTCCTCCAGGCTAAATAACCCCAGCTTTCTCATCCACTCCTCATAGGACTTACTCTCTAGGCCCTTCACCAGCTCTGTTGCCCTTCTCTGGACTTGCTCCGGCGCCTCAATGTCTTTCTGCACTGAGAGGCCCAGAACTGAATACAGGACTCAAGGTGTGGCCTCACCAGTCCTGAGTACAGGGTAGGTGATCATTGCCCTGGTGACACTATTGCTGACACGTGCCAGGATGCCATTTGCCTTCTTAGCCACCTGAGCACACTGCTGGCTCATGTTCAGTGCCTGTCAACCAGCACCCCCAGGTCCTTTTCCCCTGGGCAGCTTTCCAGCCACTCATCCTCCAGCCTGTAGGATGGCATAGTGTCATTGTGACCCAAGTGCAGGATCTGGCACTTGTCCTTGTTAAACCTCATACAACTGGCCTTGGTCCATCAATCCAGCCTGTCCAAATCTCTCTGCAGAGCCTTCTACCCTCCAACAGATCAACATTTCCACCCAACTTGGTGTTGTCTGCAAACTGACTTGAGGGTGCACTTGATCGCCTCATCCAGATAATTTATAAAAATGTTGAACAGTACTAACCTGAGTACCCTGAGTCCCCTGAGTAACCCTGGGGAACCCCACCAGTGATTGGCTGCTGACTGGATGTAACTCCATTCACCACCACTCTGGGCCCAGCCATCCAGCCAGTTTTTAACCCAGGAAACTTTGCATCTTTTGTGTTTGTGACAATTTGGCTCTCAGGTGGTGTTGCTTCCATTCAAAAGGAGAAATCATATGTGTGTAGAAGGACTGTTTGTAGTCACTGGAAGGCTGCTGGAGATGTGTCATCCATATGCTTACTTATGCTGTTTCCAGTGGGGCTTCGGAGGCTGAGGCACAAGGCTTACTGTGTTGGATGTGCACCATATATGAGATGAGGAAGTCGTGTGACTCAGCAAGTAAGGTGGGCACCACCCCTGCTAGATGTGAGGGGGAAGGGCCTGAGTATGTTATGAGAGTATGAGCTCAAATTAAAAATGACTTGATTTTAAATTATTGAATGTATCGGTACTCATGGTAAGAGTTAGCATCAATGGCACCACTCAAAAAATGCCATTTTCCAATAGCCAACTGTCTTGTTTCCTCTTACTCAAGTGGTTGAACAGATTTGTCTTGAGGTTTTGATGCAGTGTAGGTGTTGAAGCCTTAACTAGATTTGTCATCAGGGTTGCAGTGTTAATGATGGAATAAAGTTGGTTGTGTAGTTTAATGTCACTCAGCAATATCATTCAGTTGGAAAGCTGTAATTTTGTTTTGCGTGAAAAAAGAAAGTTTTTATATTTTCCCTTTGTTTTGGAATGAAACACAAGCTTGACAATGGTTTATGTCAAAAAAGGAAGCAAGACACAGATGTTCAGAGTAAGAGCTGATTGGTTAGGACATTTCACATGTGGAAGATCAGTTTGTCTTCTCTCCAAATCAAGCAGAGAAGGAATATTCAGTAATAAGTCCCTGTTTCTCACATGATAATTATTGCAAGAGCTGCTTCTGAGTCCTCTCTCGCTTTCAGCTTTCTCTCCTTATAAAATTAATGATGTTAAATTATTCTGCTACATTAAATAGTCCCAGAATAACACACATAAACGCGTATGAATTAGTTACCTTGTGTAGAGCCGTGTTAAACAAGGTTGGCCAGAATATCCATAGATGAAGTAAACTGTAAGTAAGAAATCATCAAAATAGGTGGAGAAGGTGGAATAATTTATGCTTTGACAATTAGTCAAGATAAATTGTAACTGATCTCTAATTCTGCTCTGACCATGGGCATGCTCTCAGCAAAAGTGAGTTTGAGAACCACTACTCTAAGGAAAGTTAGGGCAAAGTCTGCTTTTGGAATATTCTATTTGAACTTTAAGCCACTCTTGATTGACAAAGGTTGAACAACTTAGTGTTAACAATGGTACTTAGTGAGAACAATACACAAAGTGAAATGGTATTTCCTGGCAGCTGTGGTGACCTAAGAGAGTTCAGGGAAAAGTTAACAAGTGGTCAACTGATGCATCCTGTGCTACTTCAGAACTTGAACAAGTACCTGGTGGTTGCATCAGTATTAAACGAGCATGTTTTTCTTCTAGCGTTTGACCAGGTTAAAGTGACTTCTTGCATCCATGAAGGTTAAATTTTAGAATTGTGCTCAAGCTGAAACTAAGAGGGGTATCATTATCTAGGGACTCTCCCATGGTAAGGGAGTTACCTGCCCCCAGACACATGCAACCACATAATTTATAACTGCAAGCTACTACAGGATAATGAGTTATTCTTTAATCAGCTGAGACATTATGTAGTATTTGCAGCTGGAGCAAAATTTATCCGGTCTTTTGCTACAAGTCTACAAATAATTTGTGGAATTGCCATGAGATATGCTAGGAGTCAAAATCTAGGCTGTACTGTCAGTGATCCCATCATTGCCAAATGCACTCTCCCAGCAGATTTATTGTCACTTTTGTTTCCCTCTGTGGTATTAAATGCTAGTTGGGATTTTTTACATTAGTCTAAGTGGGATTAACAATAGAAGTAATGATTTTTTTTCAAAGCCTTTTCAAAGCCCCCCTTGACACAGATAATAGAAACCTTTAAAGTTGCTGTTAGGCTTCAGGGGGATGTTCTGATGAACTCATCTATAATGCAACTTGGATAAGGAAAAAAATTCACTATTGTTCTATGGATTACATAGATGTAGTCACATTAAGATGAAATGAGATGCTAAAGCTATGGCCACAGCACTTCTGTGAAATCCATGTAGAGTTAATTTTATGTGCTTAATCGGATCAATACGTTAAATGTGTTGGTTTCTATCTCCTTGAATGTATGCAGGCAGTAATGTTTGAACAAAGATGTGGTACAGCAAAGCAGGTATTAATAAATACAGAATAGTAAATGTAAAACAAAACCACTCATTCTCTAATGATAGGGACAGAAACCTTAACTGAACTTGTTTACTTAGGAAGGACTACCAATATAGAAGCACTCCAGTGAAAAGTGGTACCAGCTGGATTTGTTATGTAAATAACTTTTCACAGATTTTTGAGTATTTTTGGTCTCAGTAGAACAGTCTGAAGTTTGTTAGCTTACGTGTTATACATATTCATGGATGGATGTGCTGTACATATCCATGCTCTGGCATATGATAACGGTATTGCTAAATTTACATCAAGAGGTGTTTTTGGGGAAATGAGTGGATTCATTTGACTTCAGTGCAATTTTCAGGCCGTTTTTATCCAGGTCTTATGGTTTGCTGCTTAAAATATGTTTCAATTCTAAACCAAAGTACTGACTCTCCAAGTCTGAAATAAGCCCTTCTAGGTGATAATGTGCCATTCATCCATCACTCTGGTCAGTTGCCAAATAACAACTCAGTTTTATAGTTCTCTAGTTGATGACATGTCACTAAAGAAAAAGCTGTTATATTTGCAAGCATTTTTGAATGGCAGAAGAGAATTAGAATTTAAAAAAAAAAACCAAACCACCTAATTCTGTAGTTGAAGTTTAATTAGCCCCTTTACATTTTGATCTATTTGTTTGTGAACTTTAATGAAATCTATATAGCTTTGCAAAGAGTATGGTTGGGGGAAGCAGCAGAAAAAGGATTAGTCTCTCTTGGTATCTGCGTAAGTTAGACAGTGAAGAGCTTCTTTGCACTTTTCCCCTTTTTTTTTTGATTACTGTTATTTTCTTGGCATTGTTAAAAAAATAATATCCCACTGGCTGCCCCTACTGAGACTTTTAATTTGTAAAAGACCATTTTGCATAGCTTTATAAGCAGCAATTACTTTCATTTTCATAAAGTCTTCAATTAAAACTTGCATCTATGTTAAATACTCATGGCTTAAAAGCACAGAAAATGAAAGATATATTTCCATATAATCCTTTATGTGCTGATAAAATCAATAGACGATATTGATCTATCTGTTCCTTCCAATGAAGTCTTAGCCTTAGACTTCCAAATCAGAATAGTTTTGCTAGAGTCACTTTGAATCTGTCTACTAGTAAGTGAAGGCACTGACAGTCAGTGATTTTTTATTTCATGCTTTTTAAATATGAAGAAAGAAGAACCTGCCTTCTGAGATTTAGTGTTTAACCATGTCAGAAAACCTCATTTGAGTAAGACAGATTGGTTTAACTTTCCCTACAAAGACATGGAGACCAGAATGATATGAATACTGATTTATGCTCTCTCCTTTAAAATATTAAAAGGAAAAGCATTAGGAGGTACATCTAATTTAGTTGTTACAACATAATATGCCACCTTGGCTGAATCACTTTTGGAGGCAAACAACGATGGGCTCAGCTTTTGCAGTGTTAAGTCTAAAAATATATAAGTCTCATTCTTGTTCAGCATAGGATCTTTCTGGAATAAAATACTGATGTTCTGCTGCAGGTGGTTGTTGTATACAGATGTGGAGAGGGCTGTGCTTGCCATCTCATTTGCAGTGCTTGGCTTTGAGAATGCTGTAGTATGGTTTAATCCACTGGTCACACGTGGCAACAGGCTTGATTTTTTTTTTAAAGGTATTGACATTGATAACTTGCCAGACTGTTTACTTCCAACCCACAGCAGGATGGTAGACAGTAGCAGTTACTAAGGGAGCAGGCATATTTACATGCATATACTGAATGTGCATAATCACTCCTTAGAAACAGAGTTAAAGAACCCTGTCAGTTATTTTAGCTTACTATTTTATATTGATGGAATCTATGTAGTTTGAAAGAAATGTGTGTACAGCTGAAAATGAAGTAATTTAGAAAGCAAAGTTAAGGTAAGTGATCTCTGATGGGTAAGTGGAACACAGTCAGCTCCTCACATAATACACTCTTGTTCTTGCTTGAGGAGGAACTGTGCTGTAACACTGGTCATATTCACTGGGCCAGGAGTGATACTCTCAGGGGTTCTGATTATGGAAGCAACAGGTTGAGTTATGACACCACAGTCTTTGCAAAATGCTGAAGGATAGTTTATTTTGTGTGTCATTTACTGCAGTCAAGGTAGTGATTATTTACAATATAAGTACCATTGATCACTAAGGTAAAAAAAGTTACTTTATTTGCATATTCATACTTATAGTTGAATTGAAAATGCAGGGAGCTTAATTGTTGCTTTCAGTTTAAATCATGTAAAATGTGGATGCTTCCAAAGGAAATCCAATAACAATACATGAAATGCTTCACTGTGCTGCTCCTGTCATCCAGACTGGCATTCCCTTTGCCTTTTCCTCCTTATAAATACTTTAACCACTGAGATGCCTGTATTTAGTAGTAAATTAAAAATACTCATAAATGTATGTAGTGTAAACACCTGGTCTTTAAATAAGATTAAGTTCTCGAGAACTTCAACCATGATATTCTACAATGTGTATATTAAAGAACTACTATCTGCTACAAAGAATGATCGGTTGGCTGACAGGAACTCAAAGGGCACCTGAAGTTTACATGGAACTAGTTCCAGCAGTTCCTATATAAATATATTTTTAAAAACTCCATTTCATTGTTTTATGGGCAGGAACCTGAAAAGTGAGAGATCAGATCAGGATTTATTCTACAAGTTTCACAGACAAGGAATTTGCTATCAAGCAAAAACTAATTGTGATAATTTAAGAAAATAATTCCAATTACATGGATGGAATTTGAGATCATGAGTGACAATACCCAAGAAATATGCAATTTTTGCCAAATTAATCCGTGTTATTAATATATGAGTATATGAACTTTTCTATTTAGATTTATCTAAAGATAAAGAAAGACATTTCTATCTAAAGATAAGAAAGACATTTGGTAACAATATTTTATACAGCACTAAGCCTTCCATAATGATCTTAGCTTGGGAATATTGTGCCTATGGAAGTGTGCAGATGACTTAATGTATACAAGTAAACCAAGAAGGAGTCTGTAAGTAGGACAATTAGATCTAGGTGCAATTTTTCAGCAAACTCCTCTACCCACTTTGCAGGGAGCAGATGTAAGAAGTTTCAGACAGCTTGTGTATTTTCATACAGTAAGGAAGAAAAAGTAAGCACTGAGAAAGACAATGTCATTTGAAAATCGAAGTTTGCTCATAGCGGTTCAAGACAAGGTATGTGTAATGCAAGTGTAACTCTACAAGGAGACTATTTGAAGTGCACGCTGTACTTCAAAGGCTTTTGTAATACTGTTCATTAACATGACTCATCTGTTTTCGGGCGGATCTTCAAAGTCTGTTATTCATTCAAAACAGGTGAAAAAAAAGACAAGTGGTCAGCTGCTTACTTAGGGGCCAGGTACAGCTCTTGAGTAGCCAGCTCTGCCTTCTGTGTTGAGATTACCTTGAGGGACTGGCTGTGCTAATGGGGAGGCATCTGTGTGAGGACATGAGCTCAAGTGGAAACGGGTACACAGCAACATACACACACCAAATTAAGTAGCAGGAGTCCCCTATGACCTAGTCTCCAAAGCATGTCATACACATCTTCTGGTTCTTGGCTGCAAGCTGTTGCCATGGCCTGTGGAAGGTTGCTAAGTTGCAGGCTGTTTACACTCTCATTCTAGACTGCAATTCCTATTTCCAAGAGTTTCTTTATAGCTGGATGAAAATAGTGTTCTTCAGCAAGGATTATTTGTGTGCCAGGTAAGTGAATTTAGTGAAGTGTGCCAAATCAGCTGAAATAAAGTTTCTTTAAAAGAAAAACAGGAGATGTATAATTGAAAATTTGGTAAATACATGAAAGCAAGAAGATAAGCAGCAGCAATGGATTGGATTGATACAATGATATGGCAACAGATTCATACAAGGAAAGAAGATAACGGAGTAGATACTCTGTATACTATTATATATTTGAGCATTAAATCTCATCTTTATTAGATTTGGCTGATGATGATATCTTATTTTTTGTATATGGTGGGACCGTCAGGTAGAAAGCAGGGTGGTTTCTGAATATGTTTTTTTTTATTTCTGCTACCACTTTTCATAGCTCTTAAAAGATAATGTATTGCTTTAAAGGTAACTTCTGGATTTATTTTTTGATCCAGGTTCAGTCAAAGAAAAAGGCTTTAAGTTGTTATTTTTTAATATAACTGGAAAAAGAAATTGATTGATAGGGTCAGCCGCCAATAAGTTGGATTTCTTGTATTATAAGGAACATAAAATAATCACTGAGAATTGTACACTTAAATGAATAATCATCTCTCTACATTTCATCCTTTTCTATTCCCTTTTCTGATATATGGGTCATGGCTTGAAGGATAGTGTCCCTCAGGTTGTGTTTGCTTAATTATTTAAAATTGTCACAGGAGTATAATATACAGGAACTTTCTACCAATCAGTAATTTGTTGGGGATGCTAAGAACACTGACACCCTGCACTTTTACAGAGGGTAAACAGACTGGAGCATGGTTACTAGGGTCTGTGAGCATATGCTTTTGAAAGTGGAAGGATTAAGTCTCGACAAAAAAGGCACGTTCTTGTACATAAAATTAATCTGTCATATTGCACACAGATTGCACTTTCTTAATTAATGGAATAAAGTTTTGCTGTTCCATACTGTCAAGTGTTTGGTGTTGTCTTGTTTCAAAAGAGCTGAGACACATGCTTTAACCTGATGTAAATATTTTAATAAGAAATTTGATATAACATTGGTAATAAAAGGCTGGTTTCAAAAAAGGTACCTTATAATGAATTGGCATTGTAATGATTTACTGCTGCATACTGTTTTTCACTCAAGAAGCTCAAGGTACTTTGATCTCCAAGTAAATACTTGGCCTCTCTTGTCCCTTTGTGCCAGACAGAAGAGCCATGCTCCTGCTAGGGCTACCAGAACTCTGGCCTTGCTTGGGGCGTATTACCCTGGTGCAGCACACCTCAGATACATGAGGCTGACCTGGAGTGTCCCTCCAAGAACTATGTGGCTCATTCTGAAGCAGGGAAGGAGCCATGTGCTGGACCAGTCTGTGATATTGATATCTGGGCATTGATGAGGCTGATATCCTGAAAGAGCCCTATGCTGAAATATGTTGGGATTTTCTCCAGCTCCTAAGACATTTGAGGCTGGGGAGGATGCAGACATGGCTTATTGGATGTTGAAAAAAGAAATCTACCAGAACAGTTATTCCTGTATGTGTTTCTCTAATGTTGACTGTAATGTTATTGCATATTTATGCTGCCTAGTTACTTCTAAGAATAACAAACTTTTTTTAAAATACGTTACACAAACCCCCATGCAAAAGTGGAAATTGTCTCCTGTAGTGTCCTACCTATTACTCTTTTCCAACACAATTCCTAAAATGGTCAGTCATGCCAGAACTTCTGTAGCTTAGTCTGTATAAAAGGCTGCTCCTAGCAATAAGCAACCAAAACAGTTCATGCAGTTATCACTGCTCTGACATAGCACTTAAAACCAAAAATTATGAATAGCAGTGCTTATCTGGTAACAAGTTCTTAAATTTCTTAGTCTTCTTTCAGTCTCCAGACTATAAAGGTATTTCTTATCATAGTTCTACCAGAATTGTCCCGAGAAGGATAGAAGGAAGTTAGAATTCGATTATAAGATCTGGGTCCATAGATCTATTAGTTTAGATTAATCAACATATCAACTTTTACTTAAAACAGTGGTCTTAAATCATATGTATTAGACTACCGTTTCTTTAATATTCAGTTAAATCTCTTTGAGGAAACATAGGCTGTCTAATTTTTTCAGCAATGACCATTTTACCCAAATCACTAATACATCTAAATCAGCTTATCACATAATATAAATGTTTGCCCTTTTACCAGCAAGACTGTGTACCGTGCACTGCCTTTCCCTTTTCTATAATTAGGAGAAACATTTGGAAATTTCAATAAGCCTTTCTCTGTATCTTTATAGGAAAGAAAATGACCTAAAAAGGGAAGAAAGGCAAGTCTAGGAAGGAGCACAGCTAATCTAAACATCACCCACAACTTGCAATCAGGGACACCCCCTCCCTTTTCCAAGCAGATCCTTTCAGTATTTATGTTTCGGTTTTGTTATTCAAACTCTCTATCTTCACTACAGATTTCCCTACTTGGAAATATTATCATCTGAGATCACCATACAGCAACAACAGATAAAGCTGTGCCAAACTGCAAAGCAGCCCATGGAGTAAAAGTCTGTAATTAGTAAAGAATATGTACACTGCAGGTACAGGCTACCCCAACAGGGAAGTATTAAGTTCATCTGTCATTTTAGTAGTGTTCACGTTGTTCAGGTAACTATGTGCTATCTCTATACCTAGTAGACACTTAAGAAAATTGTGAGAGAAAATATGACTTCTTTACTACTACTGCCTTTACTAAAATTTCAGCCAGCAATACTTTGCCCAAGTTTTCTGACTGTAACAAATGGTTCAAAACTCTGAGATCACAAAAATACCAGGACAATTTTTTGCTAGGAAGAGATAGTATAAGAAATTAGAGGGACTTCTGTAGCATAAGAAAACCATACTTATCTTTCCTGACTGGTTAATCATCCACAGCAATGGGATTTGTATGAACACAGAATCTCAGCATTAATATTTCAGTAGGGCCCTATGTAGAAAGTTATATTTGTGGTTCTGTGAAAGTTTAGTGCACCGCAAGTGAAAATGCCTTTAAATGTGTTTTACCTGTCCATAAATATAGTCAGAACTCCAATTTCTGGACATTCCAACTTTTCCTTAGAATCCTTTTAGCTACAGAAATTAGGCAGAAACTGACGGCATAACTATAGGTTGATGTTAAGTTGGTACACAGCCTCAGCAAGTCCTCCTGTAAAGCTCCACAACCTGCACAAATTTTTGATAATAAACAGATATAAAGGCTAATTTGCTGGAAATTACATAAGGCCAGACCTATCAGCACAATTTAGGAGAAATCCCACAAAGCAATTGATTTTTGCAGAGATTGTGATCTCTAGACCCCCTTCTTGGATACTAATGCTGTGGAAAAATAAGCTGGGGTTTTTTTCATACAATTCTTTCCATTTTGCCAGTTAGAAACACAGTCAGCATTGGCAAAGACCTGGGATGGTAGCAGTGACAGTAAATTGAGAGCTTTAAAATAAACTTGGCACTAAGCCTGACTGTGTTGCTAGTTTACTGTTTGATTTGAGGTCAATCAAGGCTTCCACTCAGTAAGTAGATGCTGTACTAAAGTGTACTGCTAGGTCCTAAACAGCTGTGAAGGGCACAAAGGCACAATGCTTGTTATTTCAATTCAGACAGACAACTCAGATAGTAGTTTGTTCCCATGGGAATAAAAAATTAACGGTAGTTTCTGGGGCAGTTAAAAGCAACTTGATTATTAAGGGTCTGGCCCCTTTATGCCAAAGCTTTTTGATGGAAACTATAAGGCTTGCCAAGTTGGAGTGAGGACTTAGCACAGGGGGAAAAAAGGAAAATGGTCATGTTTAATTTGTGGTTGTAAAAAACGACTGGGTTATAGGGAAGGCTTTTAGGTTTCAGAATAGTGTTGAGGACTGCAGGGGAAAAGCACTGGCCAGGCAGTACTAGAATAAGAGGCAATTTTGGCAAAGAAACTAATTTATTGTTAATTCCTTGGGAGGCTTTAAGGTGACACTTAAGTCCCGAGCCAATCTAAATTTCTAGTTTTTGTCTCAGTCTTGCATGATCCATCAATAGATCCAGTTTCTCAGCCTTTCCTGTTTTATCTGTCAACCTAAGCCTACTCTGAACTAGGATTTTTGAGGAAAAAGCAGAAGTCAAGCTGGTCACTTTCTGTTATCTTTAGTGTTCATATAATACCCAATACTTACTGGCACAAAATGGATTAAGGCCAGGAGAAGAAATGGAGTGATTGATTTTTAAAGACAGTATTTGACACATTAGATTCTAAAGAACCTTTTTTTTTATTGTTCCACATGGCTTACAGGTCTAAGATGAGGACTCAGTTGCTGGTTTCTCTTCACACTGACGCTTGCACAACAGGCAGGAACTAAACTGTCAATCAGAGGTACTGCTGGATCCCTCAGTTTCTCAGCTGAGATTGTGACTGGAATGAACAGAAGCATATGGTTTTACATAGACACAATATGCTGGGATAGTTTTAGGACTCCTGTCAAGCTTCAGCTTTAGGATAAAACACCAAAGTCATTACATTCTTTATTGTCCACGATGCTAAAATAGTAAAGCCATAGGTATTTGAAAGACAATCATGAGACAGGTTATGGGTAACTTGACTGTAGGGTTGAGCAAAAGCAAAGACTAAAATGTAATGCAGTCTTCCACAAAGGCAGCAGTGCTACAGTGAAGACTGGTGCTAGCAGAAATGCATGGAGGACTGAGAATTCCATTAGCTTTGGTTACGTCTGGAAAAATGGTAGCATATCGCTTACACAAGTTCAGTGAGATCAGTGAAAATCAGCTACAGCACTCTTAAAAATAAATTTGGCAGTACATACACTTCAGTGTGTCATCACCCCTGAACACAGGAAACAAACAGCCATCTTTTGAGGCAGGATTTCTTTTGACTCAGTGAAAGGCCTTCATCCTGTTCCCAGAACTTGACCTAAATAAAGTTACCACTTCTCTGTTTCTGTCTTTGAACGATTCTTAAATGGATGTACTCAAACAAGGACCGCCCTATAAATGGTTGGATTGCATCCTCTTCCTCAGTCATTCTTTGTAAATCCTGAATATTGCTACATGTAGGAGCTGCCAAATTTCCCCCTTCTGGCTATAAACAGAACGCGAGCAGTTGGGAGCTACGTAATTTTATAGAAAGCTTTCTAACCTCCCCCAGCACTTCACATTGCTGCTCTGAACAACACTGGCTGCCTGTCTGTGGGGAAAACACAAACATCATGAATACTGAAGGGTTACTTGTGGCTAGTCCTCTTTGTAGCGCGGCACGTACGGCAGCTTTTAATGATGTGTTTTCTGCGCTAAATTAAGCCTGGGCTCTTGGGAGTAATTGCAGTGGCTTCCTTTAATGAAGCAATAATCCTTGTTAAAAGTCAGCACACATAACGCGTAGTCTTTCACAACCTGGAAAGCGAGCGTTGAGATGCAGAGAACTCTCCATCCCAGTCCCCACTTTAGGAGGCGACCGGGGGTCGGCGTTAATTCCCGGCCAGTACTTTGGGANAGAAATCCCACAAAGCAATTGATTTTTGCAGAGATTGTGATCTCTAGAGCCCCTTCTTGGATACTAATGCTGTGGAAAAATAAGCTGGGTTTTTATACAATTCTTTCCATTTTGCCAGTTAGAAACACAGTCAGCATTGGCAAAGACCTGGGATGGTAGCAGTGACAGTAAATTGAGAGCTTTAAAATAAACTTGGCACTAAGCCTGACTGTGTTGCTAGTTTACTGTTTGATTTGAGGTCAATCAAGGCTTCCACTCAGTAAGTAGATGCTGTACTAAAGTGTACTGCTAGGTCCTAAACAGCTGTGAAGGGCACAAAGGCACAATGCTTGTTATTTCAATTCAGACAGACAACTCAGATAGTAGTTTGTTCCCATGGGAATAAAAAATTAACGGTAGTTTCTGGGGCAGTTAAAAGCAACTTGATTATTAAGGGTCTGGCCCCTTTATGCCAAAGCTTTTTGATGGAAACTGTAAGACTTGCCAAGTTGGAGTGAGGACTTAGCACAGGGGGAAAAAAGGAAAATGGTCATGTTTAATTTGTGGTTGTAAAAAACGACTGGGTTATAGGGAAGGCTTTTAGGTTTCAGAATAGTGTTGAGGACTGCAGGGGAAAAGCACTGGCCAGGCAGTACTAGAATAAGAGGTAATTTTGGCAAAGAAACTAATTTATTGTTAATTCCTTGGGAGGCTTTAAGGTGACACTTAAGTCCCGAGCCAATCTAAATTTCTAGTTTTTGTCTCAGTCTTGCATGATCCATCAATAGATCCAGTTTCTCAGCCTTTCCTGTTTTATCTGTCAACCTAAGCCTACTCTGAACTAGGATTTTTGAGAATCAGAAGTCAAGCTGGTCACTTTCTGTTATCTTTAGTGTTCATATAATATCCAATACTTCCTGGCACAAAATGGATTAAGGCCAGGAGAAGAAATGGAGTGATTGATTTTTAAAGACAGTATTTGACACATTAGATTCTAAAGAACCTTTTTTTTTATTGTTCCACATGGCTTACAGGTCTAAGATGAGGACTCAGTTGCTGGTTTCTCTTCACACTGACGCTTGCACAACAGGCAGGAACTAAACTGTCAATCAGAGGTACTGCTGGATCCCTCAGTTTCTCAGCTGAGATTGTGACTGGAATGAACAGAAGCATATGGTTTTACATAGACACAATATGCTGGGATAGTTTTAGGACTCCTGTCAAGCTTCAGCTTTAGGATAAAACACCAAAGTCATTACATTCTTTATTGTCCACGATGCTAAAATAGTAAAGCCATAGGTATTTGAAAGACAATCATGAGACAGGTTATGGGTAACTTGACTGTAGGGTTGAGCAAAAGCAAAGATTAAAATGTAATGCAGTCTTCCACAAAGGCAGCAGTGCTACAGTGAAGACTGGTGCTAGCAGAAATGCATGGAGGACTGAGAATTCCATTAGCTTTGGAAAAATGGTAGCATATCACTTACACAAGTTCAGTGAGAACAGTGAAAATCAGCTACAGCACTCTTAAAAATAAATTTGGCAGTACATACACTTCAGTGTGTCATCACCCCTGAACACAGGAAACAAACAGCCATCTTTTGAGGCAGGATTTCTTTTGACTCAGTGAAAGGCCTTCATCCTGTTCCCAGAACTTGACCTAAATAAAGTTACCACTCCTCTGTTTCTGTCTTTAAACGATTTTTAAATGGGTGTACTCAAAAAAGGACCGCCCTATAAATGGTTGGATTGCATCCTCTTCCTCAGTCATTCTTTGTAAATCCTGAATATTGCTACATGTAGGAGCTGCCAAATTTCCCCCTTCTGGCTATAAACAGAACGCGAGCAGTTGGGAGCTACGTAATTTTACAGAAAGCTTTCTAACCTCCCCCAGCACTTCACATTGCTGCTCTGAACAACACTGGCTGCCTGTCTATGGGGAAAACACAAACATCATGAATACTGAAGGGTTACTTGTGGCTAGTCCTCTTTGTAGCGCGGCACGTACGGCAGCTTTTAATGATGTGTTTTCTGCGCTAAATTAAGCCTGGGCTCTTGGGAGTAATTGCAGTGGCTTCCTTTAATGAAGCAATAATCCTTGTTAAAAGTCAGCACACATAACGCGTAGTCTTTCACAACCTGGAAAGCGAGCGTTGAGATGCAGAGAACTCTCCATCCCAGTCCCCACTTTAGGAGGCGACCGGGGGTCGGCGTTAATTCCCGGCCAGTACTTTGGGATGGGGGTTCCCTCGGCTACGTGCGCACGGACAAGGACAAGGGCACCGGGCAAAGCCCTCGGAGCAGGAGCCGCTACCGGGCGCCGCCGAGGGAAGGGCGGGGGCGGGGGCCGGGGCGGTGTCCTGCCC
>WEIV01020069.1:30367-124686 GCA_013390005.1 Calyptomena viridis
CTCTGCACTGGTGTGGCCTCACCTTGAATATTGTGGCATTTTTGGGTGCCACAATATAAGAAAGAGATTCTACTATTAGTGTCCAAAGGAGGGCAATGAGGATGGTGAAGGGCTTTGAGGGGATGTCATGTGAGGAGTGTCTGAGGTCACTTGGTCTGTTCAGCCTAGAGAAGAGGAGACAGAGGGGAGGTCTCGTTGCAGTTACAACTTCCTCGTCAGGCGAAGAGGAGGGCAAGCACTGATCTCTGTGGTGACCAGTGACAGGACACAAGGGAATGGCCTGAAGTTGTGTCAAAGGAAGTTTAAATTGGATATTAGAAAAAGATTCTTCATCCAAAAGGTGGATGGGCACTGGAACAGGCTGCCCAGGGAAGTGGTCACAGCACTAAGCCTGACCGAGTTCAAGAAGTGTTTGGATGATACTCTGAGGCACATGGTGTGATTCTGAGGGCTGGTCCTGTGCAGGGCCAGGAATTGAACTCAACGATCCTTGTGGGTCTCTTCTAACTCAGCATATTATGTGATTCTGTGACTTACGGAGTAATAAATGTTTTCATAATACTGTAATGCCGTGAGCGAAAAGATCAGAAGTAAATTCTGATCATAGCTTTCAAGGGTCGGTCACTTGATTGGTTGAAAATATCACTGATCAGTAAACGCATGAAGATTTCATTCTTAAAGCTGGAGTGTGTTGAAACTTAAAGCAATCTCACTTCTTAGCCTCAACTCTTTGAAACAAACCAGGTATATTTTCTTAATTTAAAGGAGGAGATTCTTTTAAGGCTGTATGGGAAGGTAATACCTCGTTGCCGTTTGCATTGGAGAGACTCTTAACAGAACAAAAAATACTTGAGGCCACAGCAGGATAAAGCAAAGTAAAAATTCCCTGAAGCCATTCTAAAAAGTACAGTTGGATGCAATGTTATTTTTCAGTAACTGAGATGCATCTTATTTTCCCCAAAGCTAATCTGCAGATCCCTGAAATAGGTAGCAGTTCTATTATAAAAAAAAACCAAACAAACCCCACCAAAACAAAAAATCAACCAACCAAACAAAAAACCCCCAAGCCCCTTAAAAATAACATTTTTTTGTTCCTTTTAATGCAGATATTTCATCTAGTGTTGTTCCCACTGGGTGGTGCCATTTTCCCTGTATATAGCCAGTGCCTTGCAGCTACTTGCATGTTTCATCACTATTTAGTGTAAGTTCTGTTCTGCTTTTGAATATAATCCAGGGTTTTACTTGCTTCCCTCTTCCCAGTCTTGTTCTGAAGTGAGTGGTGACTTGGAAGGAACATAAAGCACAACTGGATGTTGATAGTTGAAGAATATGTGCATAATAGGCATTTTATTCTTGTGAGGCTGTTGCTTTCTGGGTAATGCTAGATGCTTTAACACCTTTCACGTATGAGAAAACTTAATGAGTAAAAGTGGATAACTTTGAAATCTACTACTCAATACCTCTTTAAGGAATTGAAAGAAACTTCTACGTAATGGGTCCTGATGTTTTGTTCTTCAACCCTTCAAGACATATCGTGCATTATGGTGCAATTAAATGTTAGCAAGTTTCTCATTACTTTCTATCTGTGGGTCAGCATTAACCATATTATACTGAGTAGACTGTCAGAGATCAATAAAACAATGGAGAATTGCCCATGGCACTGTAAAATCAAAAGAATAAAAATAAGTATGTATTCTTGCATTTCTCTGGATTTGGCAGGTATGTGTCTTTTCCTAACCACAGAGATAATCAGGGTTCAGTTCTGACTGCTGCGAGAGCCAAATTAAAGTATTTGTTATAATTAGTTATAATGTTATAATGTGATTGTTATAATGGTGAAGTTACAATAAATGCATTGTTTATGCAAATACTTTATTTACCATTTTTCCCTTCACTCACTTCCAAGTGACAGCAGCATGCAGTAGGGGTCAAGAATTTTTTTTCAATGGCAAGAAGCACTGAGAAGTGACAAATAGATGGGATGAGACTTTGGTTAAGATATTGACGTGGTTACTATTTTGATGTAGCTTGTTTCCTGCCTCTACTTCAGTTCTCTCTTCTGGTATGGTAGAAAGTAACAATCAGTAATAAACAATGCAATGCAAAGAGAGTTTCAAAGCAGTTAGAAAGATATATGACATAATACATTTTGTTGCTATCAGCCATTATTTTAGTATTTGCTTTGATCTTACTTCCACCAGCTGTCAGAGAAGAACCTCTTTTTTACATGAGGTGAATTTCCTTTTAGTTGCTCTTCTCTGACTTTACATCATTAGACTGGATGTTTGGTAACAGTATGGTAGAAGCTTCCATTGAAAAACTCTTGTGCCTAAGCAGACCTAGCAAGAGACATAAAGCATATGTTTTTGAAAGTTGCCTTTGAAAAGTCTTATTTTCTTACATCTGATTTAAAAAAAAAAAGAGAAGGAAAAAAGCCTTGTTGATTAACAGCATTTAGTGCTGAGAAGGGCTTCCTTGTAAACATTTAGTTCTAATTTTGGCATAATTAAGAAAAATTCATAAAAATAATTTTCTTGTGGGTATACTAATAGACCAAAACCCCTCAAATTCAGCCTGGATTTTAATAGAATTTAAACTTGTTTCTTTGGTTTGCTCCACCAACTGAGAAGTTGAAACAGTCTGGTAAATTTGGTAAAAAAACTGGTAAAAAATCTGGTAAAATTTGGTAAAAAGTAAACATGCAGTGTGTGATACAAATGGTTTTCTGTTTTTTGCATATCTGTTTTGGCCTGACAAATGCGAGGAAATGTTTCTGAAAAGCAAACCAATCATGAAGGAGTTCCCAAATGAGGTGTGGCAAAGTGACAGTTTTGTCTTTTATTAATATTAGGTATTTAAATAATACAATAAATTTGTCTACTATCTACAGAATCTAAAGAGAAGATGGCTTATTGGCAGCAGAAAAAGTAGCCTTATAATCAGTGTAAGTATACTTTTATTAAGCATATGAGTAAGGTTTGGTACATGGTATACAGAATTGGTGCTATTTGACAGAAGAGTGAAAACAAAGGGCAGCTACTCAGGGGCTTTGCTGAGACTTGAGGAAGGTGGGACTCCAGAGCCTGTGGCAAACAAACTGGCAAAATACTTGACCTCATTCAGTTCAAGCAAGGGGAATTCAGCCAACCCTACCCCTTTTTTGTAACAATCAATAGCAATTCAGCCTTGGCAGGACTGAGACAGATCCTATTTCAAAACATCAGAGATTGAATTTTGTTCAGATGGGCAGCAGGGAGACTTTTGTGACAGAATCTGTCGTATAGTGTAAATAAATTTGAATATTGTGAGTCTACTGGAGGGCGTTCAGTTGGAGTAATGCTTGATAATGACACTGTGCAGTAGCACGTTCAGATAACTGAGAATCGTGTGCAAAATAGGACTTGAATCTTTTCTTCATTGTGATGTGGATATGAAAGCTAAGGAAGCTAGTGAAAACTTACATTTTTAAATGCTTTATGTTGGAGATTTTTTTTGTATGTTTTTTTTACTTCCTTTTGGTTTATTCCTATTTTTTTTTAAATATTTTATTCTTCAACCCCTCTCTGTTTCTCTGCCCCCAGAGTGTTGATAGTGCTTATAATATTAAACTCTTCCAGGAGAATTTCTAGGCATGAACTTAAGATTCTCATTTACCTTGTTAAAGGACCTCATTTAATATAGCAAATGGAATTACTTAAAATATTTAGGCATAGTTAAAATTTTGCATTGACATGTGAAGTCTGCCAGTTCATGCAAAATTTATGACAAAGATTATAGGAGTCAGACCTTGCTCTTACTGGTTTGTGTAGGTGATCTGAGAATCGCCTGTCTGTTTGTGGTTTGGGTTAGTTAGTTGCCATTGAAGTTAATGTGTGTATCTAAGGTTATCTAAGTAGCCCTGTGGTTTTTCCAAAGGTAGCAGTGAACTCAGAAACACACCTTGGTGGGATTTGGAGGTTTGAAAATCTAATACCTGTGTTTTAGGGTCTGGCTAAGGCAGGAATGAGATACACAGCACATTTATGGCTGCTGTTGTGCCTGCCCTGAAGTTCCTACATACATTCCTTACACAGCAGAGAACAGGAAAAAAAGAAACTTTCAACAAGGTGTGCAGCAAGCAGGTAGCTCGGAGAGCAGTGGCTGAGCAGTGCCTTTGCTGCAAAGAGCTCTGCAGAGACAGTGGAAGAGACAAACTTTTTTTTTCATTAATTCATGTGTTTTTTGTTCACCACTCTTAATGGTGATGAGAAATTTCATTGACCCAGATTTTGCTTTTATCTTTTAATATCAGGCTGGTAATTTCTTCACTCTGACTCTTTTGTGCAATGCGTGTGCAGTTGTCTTCTGTGTCAAGAAGAGTGTGTGCTGCTGACAGACTGTTGAATTTTACTTTTTTCATCTCTGCAGTACAACTGTAACAGACTTGTAACTGCAGAGGGGTTTTTTTGCATTCTGTTATTGTACGTCATTAGGTCAAATTCCGGAACATCCTCTTCTAGTCTCTGCTTACCTTCTTCCAGTCCTAGATCTTTGGACATCTTGTATTACTTACTATATCTTCATCTGTTTTGCACAGAATTGATGAGGTTGGAAGGGACCACAGTGGGTCACCTGGTCCAACCTCCCTGCTCAAGCAGGGTCAAACCCCAAGTTTTCCTTTGTTTCGTTCTAGTATCTCTCTTTTGCTAGTGCCATTTATCAGTTATGTGGAGATCTTTGGTTTTATTGTTTGGTTTATTTGTTTCTACAGCCACTTATGTCACTTTGATCCTCCTTCATATGCATCAAACAAGGACCCATAACTGCAGTCATGCAGATTTTGAAAGAGCCCTCTGTGAGGCTTTTGCTGTAAGTGAGGCTACTTCGTTGCTTTGCTCTCCAGCAGTTCCCTACATCAGTGGATTCTGCTGCGACACCATCTGCAGTAGAGAGCAATAAATGAGTTGAAAAAGCAATGAAAAACTTTAATGCCTAGAATCTAATTTTTATATTTCTCTTTCAGATAAGCATTTTTGCTGTGAAGAATCACAAAGATGGATTTTGAATAAAAAAAAAAAATGGACCTTACTGAAGGAAAAAAAGCGCTATCCTGTCAATTAAATTAGGACCTGTATCTTCTAATAAACTCTTCCAAAATTCTTTTGTTCTTTAATTAGGAAAGCCAACATGATCAATTAACAGGAGGATCACTACTGTTCAAATACTTACTTAACTTGCCCTTTTTTATGGTTATCTTTTACATGTTTTCAAGTGATTGTGTATTTGCCTCCCCAAAATAAAAAATTAAACTTGTGTTTTGTCACATGAAACAATATGAATAAAACCAATATGAATAAAAACAAGAAGAAAAATGCTGATGTAGAAACGAGTTAAGCTGTAAAAAAAAGCATTTGCTGTGTAGGTCCATTTCTCAAAGGATATTTGTGCTCATTTTCTTTTTTACAAGATGATGCAGCAGGTGAATGAAATAATGAGCAGGTGAATGAAAAACATTTGATTTTCTTTGCTGTACTATTGGATCTAGGAACAGAAAAGTTGAAATGCTGTTAAAATTCGCCCAAGTCTTTTAGACTGCACAATGGTTTTTTTATATTAAAAAAAAAAAATCACCCAAAGGATTGTTTATTTCCTGTTAAAAGTACCTGGAAGCCTACCAGTGGTCTGGTGTTATGTGCTGTGAGCAACGTGTATTTTGAGACTAGAGCTCTTGTCTTGCAAACACTGATGAGGAGACACACAGCTGCTTTACCTGAACATAGTGTTTAAATGGAAATTGTGATAAATTCCCACTCTGGAGACTGGTGGAATCATAGGGGATTTATTCAAAGTGTCTTGAAGTCTTTGTACAAGGTTTGGGTAGGCTTGGGGAAACTAGTCAGTGTGAGGGGACAGATGTATTTACATATGTACCAAAAGGCTGCTGGTAAAGATGTGGCATGCATTTGGAGTCCTGGAAGCATGTTGGATTGTAGCAAGTTATACCCTGGACGTTCTCTGCTTGTGCCAGCCACTGATGCAGAGGTCTTCTGACAGATGTGGTTGCCCAGCACACTCAGGATAGTCTTTGCAGCTTGTAGGTGGGGCCTTTCCCAGCTTCAGGTACAGAAACTAAACTTCAGCACTAGGCCTTCAGTTTTGGTAACTTACTTTATGAAAAACTTTGTGTGTTTGAGAAGCAAGCAGTGAGGCTTAACAAAGTTTCTATGGGAAAGGGCCGCGGCACTTGACTTCTTAGAGAAGTCACTTAGAAAATCTAGAGGTGCAGTGGCCTTTCAGATAAAGCAGATAATGGGACCTGTGGGGTAATACAAACTTAAACCTTGAATGGATTAAGAAGTTGGTGTGTGTATGACCAGCTTCAGACATGAGCAGGTGTGTCCAGACTGCATACAGGCGATCTCATGGCACTTCTGTCTGCATTGGCCTCTATATTTTCTCTCAGGTGCTTGAACAGAAGCTAAGAAATTAGAAAGGTCAGCAACACATTTCTGATTCACTGAGAAGAGTCAGATTGTCCTGACCTTGACCCTACAGCCTTCATTACACACACGCACACAGTTCTTCCAAAGCTAACCAGCCACACCAACGGCCCTGGAGAAGAGAGCAAGAGACAAAGTGGTGGTCTTTGATCTGTGGTGCTGTTTGTTGCTGACTGGAGCTAACACCACGTGCCAAACTTCCTATCCTGGGCATGGGAACGACCCCATGTTTCAGGAATTCACATCCAAAAAAGACTTTGCTTGGCTTGTTGTGTTGAGGTGGGGAGAGTAAATATCTCACTCAGTGTGCCAAATTTTTATCTTGACTCTGAAAGCTATTTTGTTCTTGGTATGAGCTCTTCAAGTGCCTGTGAGGAGTTGGGCTGGCTCTTCTGAGCCTGAGTCTGACAGATTAACGTATGTGACAGAGTACCACAGAGGAGTTGTAAGGAATCTGCTGTTAGCAAGGGTAAAGGGGCTAAGATGGGAATAAAGAATGTTTTCTGTGGATATACCTCACACCAGAAGTCTGATGCACCTTGTTTCAGGCAGAGGAAACGCATGAGGAAATATTTAAGAAAGTGGGATTGGAAAAGGGAGAATTGAGGATTATCCAGCTAACAATTTCTGCTTATCACCCAGTCTGTGCCCGTTTTCGTAGCTGTATACATTCTACAAATATATAACAAAACATGTAAGTGATGATAATTGTTTTCTCTTTAAAACACAGTTTATGATCAGTTACCTTGAACAAAAGCTGATTTAATTGTCTGACTTGTATTTGTGTATTAAATGACTCTGGAAGATAAAAGTTAGAGAGAATTCAATCCTTCAGCCTTTTATAAAAGCTCTAAATTATTGATGAGTTCTACATTACTCCTCCAAACTTGTCACCTGGCTCTACTTCTGAAACTGTTTCTCTGCATTGTTGTTTTATGGCATCCAAAATACTACAGTTTTCCTGTGACAAATTGTGCTAGCAGAAGCATATTGTGGGCTGATACAACATTTTTTCTTTTTTTGAAACTTGTTAAATGTATCTTGTGAAACAAATTGTGGTGAGAAGCACTTGTGTAATCATGTGGGTATTCCCTGGGTAGTGAGAACCTGATCTTTTGTGCTAATTGCCTATTTTCGTAACTCCTTTACAAAGTATAGTGAATTCAGCTTCCTGAACACAGTCCACTGTGATCATACTGTTCCCTAAATTAATATTCTTTGAGGATGGTAGCACTCTCTCCTTCCTGTCTGAAATTATATCAAATGTGAATATATATATATATATNGCATCTTATTTCAGTAAGAAGGTTGTTAATTCATAGATCAATATATAATGGAAGAAGTAGTAAAGAGCTGGGCAATTCTCATGAAATATGCTATGAATGCAAGCTGTTACTGTTTTACCTGATTATTAAAGACAAAACAGAAACTTACCTTTTGAGATTTCTGTTTCACTGTAGGCCACAGCAGGAAGGCAAGGTTGAGTGGTGCAGAAAAATCAACAGCAATAAATGATAGTTACAGAAAAAAGCTTTTCAGAATGAGATTTGACAAAACCTGTTTGAGGGAACAAATAAAACAAATGTCTCATGGCAGTTTACTCCTGGCTCCACTTCCATATGTGGTTGTAGGCTACGTAAGGAAATTAATGATGGTGAAGGTGATAAGGTTACAAAGCAAGGAGGCTATAACCATTTAAGAAGGCAAATCATAGAGAAGGAAGGCAAAAAAGAGACAAGAGTTAAAGCTGGAGAAGGAGGATGGACAATAAAACTGGCAGATGGCAGTAGAAAGCACATGGTGGTGCAATTGAGATCATGAAGACAAAGAACAGTGAGGGTTTGATGTCTGGTAGGACTGACTAGAACCTCGAGGAAAGGAGAGATTATAGATTGTGATTGCAAAAATTCATGCATAAACCCTGGTGCAAGAGAAGGAACAGCTGTGAGCAATAGAAAGGACATACGTGAGGGAGCCAGAGTGGGTACAAGGGCACCCATGTACAAGGAAAACCGGGGCTGGGAGTAGCATAAAAGCCAGCAATCAAAACTGGGTCAGCCAGAGATCAAAACTCGGGGTGCGGTGAGGTCTGGCAGCTTCCGAAGGACTGGGGGCTGCAGGGACACCTCATGGGATTGGCAGTCAGGAGCAGGCAGCTGGGGGCACTAGGGCAGCACCAGCCCTGAGCATCGGGCACCTCCCTTAGGACTGGGCTGAGGCTGGGACTGGATAAGAGCCTGTGGGCTGCTGGGGGTCAAGATCAGACCTTGCAGGCTTGCCCCGCACAGCAGGGCAGGATCATGGTGATGTGCACCTCTACAGTTGTCAGAAACTAAGATGGGGAAGGCAAGATGTAATATTTGTGGTTGTATTTTGCTGAGTACATAAAGTTGGTTAAATGTCATAAATATCCATAGACTTTGTTATGCTGTTGTATTTTGTTGATGTGTACTGCTGTCTTCACATACTGTTTAAAAGTAAGAATATGCAAACAATTAGAAATGTGAGTAAAAATATAGTGGTAAGATTTGCAGCTTCTGAAGCTATGTACTGTTATTCCTCACCTTATTTATCAAAAGCTGTGTGATGCATAATGGTTCAGCAATGTGGAAAGAAAATAGCTTTCTGCTTAGTATTTTATTTTTGGTAAATAATAATATTTCACAATTATGATAAAATGTGCTGGATGTCATCTGTAAATAAGGAGATGGTTTGAGCTTTAGTACTAAATGTTAGTCTTACTCTCTAATCATTGCGTTAATACAGCTCCCCAAATGCTCTTGCTCTAGCAAATTTCCCTAAATGTGATGCTTGGAAACTGGTCATGCATTTATGTGCAATGTGAAATTGAAGATATTCCTTTGGGCATAATTTTACTCAGAAATGTTTTAACATCATTAATAATGTATAAGTGTAACAGGCTTAAGCAAGCCATAGACTAGGTCACTTCTAGTCTGCACAATAATTATTCCTACATGCAATTAGTATTACAGTAAATATGTAAGAATGGGGAAGGAGAATATACATGTACTGTATTTTTGGAGGCTAGATAACCTTTTGATTGATGACACGACCCAGTTCAATTCAAGTTGCTTACATGGTATTAAAAATTGGTTTTCTGACTAAAGCTCACACTATTGCTCTAAGAGAAGAGGAATGGGTAATGAATATTAGTAGAAAACTGTAAGAAAAATTTGTACTTTTAACAAGGCTGTTTTAGGTAGTTGTGATCATTCACCATTGAAGATGTGACTGTGACTCTGTGGGTCACTTTGGGCAACTTTTAGAGTGTATGCACAAACTCTGTAAGTGAGATATGCATTTTAAAGCAACGAAGTGATTGTTTATCAGTCAGCAAACATAAGACAGGTAAGGTTTAATGAGCTCCTAGGTCAAGCATCCATGTATGTCTGGTCCATGACAGGATGTGTAAGTCTTTGCTGCCCAGGCAGCTGTGGGTGAGGTGGAAGAGGGCCACCCTTCTCTGCTCCCTGAAAAAAAATCTTCATTGCTACTAGGTTTCTGTCTGCCGCCTTCTTTGGGATTTTATGCCTTTCCACATTTATGTTTTTCCTCTTGAATCCTTAAGCCAGTAACAAGTCCCATGTCACCAGTGCTACTTTTGTTTGTGGTTTGACCTTTCTGACCTTGCAGAGCTGTCCTCTGAACTTGCTCTGAGATCTTTCCCATATCTGGGCAACTTCCTTAGAAGTCGACCAAAGGCAATGTGAGGCTGCTGCGACATGTCAGAGCTAGACCTTGGACCACAGCAAGATGGGTTCCCCAGAGGGAGGTCACACAGCAAGAACGTTAAATGCTGAGGTCACATATTATCAAACATCAAATAAGGAACTGAAATAAAATTAACTATTCCTGAAATTTTAAGTGATTTGGGAGTCTTTGGGGTTTTTTAATAATTGCAAAAATTTGTTTTAATGCTGAACATTTGCAATTCACAGTGCTTCTGTTACCACTATTTCAGGTATTAATAATATATTCTGAGAAATGCAGTTTGAAGACGCAGCAAACACCACTCCTGGCCTTAAGTGCTCAATTCAAATCTTCTACAAATCTTTTGGAAGATTATCCAGATACACATCCTGTAATTGTCTTTTCTTGTATTCTAGGTAATGGGCCCCATCATGATAGAAGTTGTGTTTACAACCAGAGCAACATAGTAGATGGAGTTTACTGCCTCCCAATAGCACACTGGATTGAAGTCTCTGGGCATACTGATGAGATGAAACATACAACTGATTTCTATTTTAATATTGCAGGACATCAAGCTATCCATTACTCCAGGTAAAAGTAAAGTGCAGAGTTTTACTGATGTCAAATATTCAGATAGAAAATCTGAACTGGTATGTCAGAAGACTGCATTTGAAGTAATGAATGTATTTATATAACAGTAAAATTTAACAAAGATTCAGCACCTCTTTGCAATTAAATATCACTTTTGGTAATAAAATCAGAGATCCTGATTTCAATGACACATACACCTTGTACAGGTGTGTTAAGTTACATCGTATCTGAAAATGTTTTGTGGTAATTTATGGGTAGCCATTTTCAAATGCTTGTCTATATACACAAGATATATATACATACATGTATATATATCTATCTATATATGTATAAAACAATGCATGTACGTTATGTGTTTGGTTTGGGATTATTTTACTGAAGAACATCTGGGAAACAAAAAGAATGTATTCCTTACAGGTAATGTAACAGCTCATATGTGGCAGCAACTGCAATTACTGACAGTCACTGTAAATTACTTCTGCTTCTGGGCTTGTATTTAACAAAATACTAACACTTAGACAAGTCTTAAAATGCTTGTACTTCCATAGTGTTCACTTGAGTCCACTGTCTCATTGGTGAAGCATTCAGGCTTGAATGAGGAGACGTAAAACTCAAAGAAGGCACCCACCCTTTAGGGCTGCAGATGAAGCACAGGCTGTATTTAGAGCAGCAGCCTTAGTACTGGTGGTTAACAAAGTGGCTTTGAGGAATTTGGGACCCTTTGTAACTTTTTTCCCCATCTCCAGTCAATGGATATGGCAGCAAGTTTGTGGATTGATAATTGTTGTGTGAATGCTGGCAGCCCTGCTATGCCTCATGCTGCTGGTGTTGGTTACAGAGCAGTTAGTGATCCCAAAGGGACATGTATTTCTTTAAGAAATCAAACAACTTGTAATTTCATTGGGTCTTAGCATTGCTTTGTGTGAATTTGTCCAGACAACCATTTCAGCTACACCAGCCTCACTGTCTGGTCTCCTCTTTGAACTCTTTGTCTCCTCAATCTCATAGGGTAGGAAGCAGAATTGTCTTTTTCTCATTAGAATTGCAGTGTGTGAGGGAAAGATTGATTTTTCTTTCTGTCTTTTGGAATAGCATGGATTCACAAACACTATCAGGCACATGTAGGTGTTTGTGTGGCTTGATACCTTTTCCCTGAAACCCCCTTGAGTTATATAATACACCTGGCAGACTATAGTGTTGTCTGGATCTTAAGCATCCATTTCCAACATCCTACTGGAGAAAAACCTTGCTTATTCCAAAGCACAGACTTGTCAATCCCAAATAATCTTTGCTTTGCAGAGAAAATTTTTGAGGAAGAAGAACAGGTGTCAGAAAGTGAATATCTAAGTACCAAAGGCTAACTTATCTTCCTTTGCAGAGGCAGCAGTGATCCGTTTAATACTGCCTTATCTGCATGACTATGTATTTCAAAAATTAGGTAAAGAGCTGCAAATTCTGCTAAAGAATATTTGAAGAAAATTTTCTGAGCTGTATAGTCTTTTCCAGATGAGGAATTCCTCCTCCATTCACCTCTCATGTACACATACCTTCTTTGAAAGGCAAATTAGTATGTACATCTTTTTATCTCATTTCTTTGAGCTGTATTGAGTAAGCATACCCTGTAACAATCTTGTTTCACAATTACTTTTAATACTTTGGAGGTATGCAGCCTTAAATTGTTTTTTTTAAATTATTAACAGTTGGGGACATTACCATTCTGCTGGTTATAATAAAGCAGCCCCAAAATACTGGATACTTTAGATTTTTTTTTTCTTGGCAGAGCAGCTGAAGTGAGCTGATGGAAATGCCTTTATTTTGTAATGTATTTTATTGATTCAGAGGAGTACTATGAAGATTAATGTCATTAAAAAAAAGCAAAAACCACACCTCTCCCTGCCCCCCAAGCAAGAGAAAACCCAAACCGAAGGAAAAAGCCAGTCCCTCTGCCTGAAGATTTAAAAGCTCAGAGAATGATTAGATCATGGTTTTTCAGCTAAAATTACTTTTTCCATGCTGTAGTGGTGGCAGCAGTACTATGAGGAGCTTTATGACCAAAAATTCTGTGTCCTGTCCCCAGTTGTAGGCTCTTTACAGAATGGTGGAGGCTGGAAAGAAGTGATTTATCAAAGAAAACTTTTGATGTGAGCCCCTCCTATATATTGCTCCACTTAATAGGATTACTGTGTATGAATTAGCTGGAAAGTTTTTCTCTGTCAAAGGGGCCTCTTACTGGAGCCCTGGGACTGATTTTACTCATCCTCTGTGTAATCATAACAATTAGAAACAGTTGCTCTGAGCTTTGCTGCCATCTTGCCCCTTCATAAAATATGAGCTTCTACTTTAAACAGGCTGCAACAGAAAAGAGCCTGCTTCTGACAGATTTTTTTTTTATTTTATATGGATGTATCTCTCATAAATCAGTGAATTTACATTCAAAGTTGTATTTAGAGAACTCATTTTGTATTGGTCATTCAGGTAAGAGAGTATATGATGCAGTTTTGAAGCGTAGTAGGCTTTGAACCAATTATTCATAAAATTAAAAAAAAATTAAAAAAAAAAATTAAAAAAATGGAGTTTTCCTGTGGCTAGAGAGTCATGACTGATACGTCTGTGGTGTTAGTCTTCACTTGTTTTGGACATGTAATGATACATGTAACCAAAATCTGATTCAGAAGAAAAAAATAACATTCAGTTTATCTTTTGTGTTATTACTGTTATTACAGTTATTATTACTACAATAAGGTGCCTTCAAATTAAAGAGGAGTTCACATAGGACACCATAATTTCCCAAAGTAAATTAGAGTTATTGTAATCTTTTCTAAGAGAAGATGACTTCAGAAAACTTGCAAATTTCTGTTTCAGTTCCATCTATGAAAGGTGGAAGTTCCTAATTCATAGATGTTATATACCTTATTATTTAGATAGAAGCCACTGCAATTCTCAGAAAAAAGGCATTTCATAAGAACTAGAGAGGGAATGACACCTGAAGTTACAAAATGCTTCAATAATATGTTGGAGACAATGATGCCCGATGGCAGAATTAGGTGTTATGGAAATTAGTATCTCTGTCAGGAAAAACCATCTAGTTACAGTTTTCTGTTTTCAAACTAATTTTAGGTATGTGCTTTTTGTGAGTCATATTTCTCAAATCTGATAAAAATAATTGTCACATGTTTTGCATGTAAAATGCAGGCAAACTGGATTCTGTAAGTGAATTCCTCAGACAACAATGATAGCTAACTATAACTTAAGCATTGTATGGCTGCTAAAACATTTTAGAGGAAAATACACAATCAATAACAAGGGAGTCACTGCATGAGAGTAACCGTTGGTCCTGACAACAATTTTTTGAAGTACAGTTTTTAGAGTAGCCTTAATATAGCCTTAATTTAAATATTAAGGCTATCAAATACTAACATTTCATGTTTATGGAGCAGTTGGGTTTCTGTAAGTGGATATAATCCAAGAAATTGAAGCTGATGAATGTGTTGCTATCATCAGTGTTTACATCCCTAATTTTTTTTCCTAAGACAAAGTAAAACTGAAGATAAAATAAAACTGACTCTCATGCTTGGAAATACTGTTTTTGTTTCTTGATGGTTGCAATTGAAACTTATTTTATGATGTAGTCTTTACAAATGCTTTGTAGCTTGTTGTTAAGACCAGTTTCCTTTAACGCTGCCGTAGTAATGTAGGTTATAACGTAAGTGAAGTGTTAAGTGGGAATGATCAGGAGCATCATATAAAATGTGTGTCCTGATTTGTACTAAGTGTTAATGTTGATATGTTGAGTGAATGAAGGATGATCCAAGTCAAAATGAAGATGCTTCTTATTTACCTTTTGAAGGCACTAGAGCAGTACCCCGCTGATGGAGCACAGAGTTTCCTGTGAGGAAAATAAGCATTTACTTGTTTGATATGCATCTTTAATTGGGGTGGAAAACAAGAAGCTGGTTGAGTATATTTGGTTCAGTGTGAAATCAGAATTACATTTGAATTATGCAACTGAAAAAAAATAAAAGAGAGTGCTTTTATTTATTTTTTTTCTTCTTCCTTACTAGTTTTAATTCATTTGCAAAATACCTTTCTGTTTTAAATGTAATTCTGAAGTAATTTTTTTATTAGTGAATTATAAAAAAGGCTTTAAAGACTAAGTTGTCACAACCACCCCCCAAGAGTACTGTGACCTATGCTACTGAAATGGAAAGCTGCATTATGAATTAAGAGAAGAGGTGATGATGTCTACAGAGATTACCATAATTAACATTAAAAGCTGAAAGCTAGCTGTCCCCTGTGCCTAAAGAATGCTTGTGATATTACAGAGTGTTATGAGAAATAATGAGCTCTGGAACAAAAGTCATTGATTGTATTCTAGTAAAATAGTCCTGATCAAAAAGACTTAACATCAATAGGAGTTCAGCCTTTGATTTCAGTACTTGAGGCTCTAACTGTAAAGTTATCTTGCCATATTATATATTAAATAATGAAAATATTCTAAGGCATATTTTGTCCCATAAGCTAGGATATCTGACTACTCCTTTGAATATTGTTTTATTATACTGAGCTATAGTCTGAAACTAGTCTAAATTAGAGCCATTGTTTACTTACCAATGGGAAACACCTTTTATAGAATGGTTTAAAGGTTAATTCTATTTTTTGTCCTTTGTATACCTTCCATTTTTTTTTCTACATCACCCTCAACTGCAGCTGTGAAATGCTTTTACTAGTGTCTGCTTTGAAGAAAAGGGGTTTCAAATCAATGTAAGAAGTGACATTTAAACAATTTTTTATTTAAGTTCTTGAAAATTAAGAGGTAGTGAGAGGAAGTAGAAGCAAGAGTGAGAAGACAATTTAGAAGGCTAGAATCTCATCAGTTTTTAAATTCCTTATTTGTTTTAATTTATTTAATTTGGGTGATCTCTGTATTGAATAACAAATGCACTTTTCTTCCAGATTTGTTGCCTATACAAACAGTTTTTCCTTTCATGAGCTCCCCACATTGTACCCTCCATAACAATGGCTAAAAACTTGAAAACTAATTCTGTTTTTCCAAGTTTTGTGATTTTGCATGGGTGGGATGGCGCCATTTGGATACAAATCTCAATCCTGTGAACTGTGAATGGAAAGGAGTTAGGATAGGCCAGCATTGCTGTAGTAGCAGGCAAAATCTGGCTCTAGAACGAGTGTTGTAAATTTTGCCAGAAGAAAAAAAATCACCTGTTCCAGTGCTTAAAGATTTTTGCATGACTGTCATTAGTGTTTGAATTCCCAGTATTACTTCTGCCTACAGCGACTGGTCTGTTAAACCTGCTGAATGGCTACTAGCCAGACGGCTGCCAGGATATTGTCTAGACTTTGGGAAGACACTGTTGAAGTAATGTCTGATGAATAGTACATTGCCTGTGTAAGTGTGATAAAATTGAATAATTCTTAGTTACACAATAAGAACACATCACACTGATGTGTGGATTTCACTTTTGGTGAAAACCAATGTATTTCTAATGAAACACAGAATATTTTGTCACGGTTCAGAAATTACTGAATCCCCTCAAGTAATCATAGAATAGTTTAGGTTGGAAGGGACTTTAAAGATCATCTAGTTCTAACACACTTGCCCTGGGCAGGGACACCTTCCACTAGACCAGGTTGCTCAGTGCTCCATCAACCTGGGCTATAAACACTGCCAGAGCTGGGGCATCTACAGCCTCTCTGGGCAACCTGTTCCAGTGCCTCACCATCCTCACAGTGAAGAATTTCTTCCTAATATCTAATCTAAACATACTCTCTTTCTGTTTGAAGTCATTACCCCTTGTCCTATCACTACATGCCCTTGTAAATAGTCTCTATCCATCTTTCCTGTAGAGTCCCTTCAGGTACTGGAAGGCTGCAATTAGATCTCCCTGAAGATTTCTCCATGCTGAAAAACCCCAACTCTCTCACCCTGGCTTCATAGAAGAGGGCCTCGAGCCCTCAGATTATCTGGGTGGCCCTCCTCTGGACCTGGTCCAAGAGGTCCATGTCCTCCTTATATTGGGGGTCCCAGAGCTGGACCGAGTACTCCAGGTGGGCTCTCAAAAGAGCAGAGTAGAGGGACAGAATCACCTCCCTTGACCAGCTGGCCATGCTGCTTTTAACTCAGCCCAGGACATGCATGGCTTTCTGGACTGCAAATGCACATTGCTGGCTCATGTCCAGCCGCTCATCCACCAGCACCCCCAAGTACTTCTCGGCAAGGGCTGCTCTCAATCTGTTCATGCCCCAGCCCAGGTGCAGTACCTTTTTAAACCTCAAGAGGGTCTTTTTAAACTTCATGAGATTCCCATGGGCCCACTTCTCGAGCTTGTTCAGGTCCCTCTGGATGGCATCTCATCCTTAGGTGTGTCACCCACACCACTCAGCTTGGTGTCATCTGCAAATTTTCTGAGGGTGCACTCAATCCCTTCATAATGCTGTCATGGTTTGACTCCGGCTAAAAGNTGTCAGGCCCCTCTGCTCCAGCAAATGTCCCACAGGATCACAGCCTCTCTCCTCCAGCACTTTCTGCTCCGGCGTAGAAATCTTCCAGTCTTTCCATGAGTGTGCATAATATACGAATCTTTGCTCCTATGATGCTCCACAGGTTTGCTGGGGCCCTATTCCAGTGTTTAAAGCATGTTTTCTTTCTCCTCTCTCCGACCTTGGTGTTAATCAAACTTCCCACCCTCCTTTCTCTTAAGCCACCATGATGTTCTGCCTAGCTTTTTTTTTCTTCTCCTTCTTAAATATGTTATCACAGAGGCGTTAGCAGTCGACCTTGAGCTAGCTTAGAACAGAGAAAAACTCCAGCAGCTTCTTAAAGAAGCCTCTCTCCTAGCCCCCCCAGCTAATAAAAATCTCTGGCTACTTAAAACCACAACAAATGCCTAGGACTCATCTATACTAGAAAGAAATGGCTTCCACAGCACCTTCATTATATCTTATTTACCTTCTTTTGCTTAACTCTGTTACACTCCTCACAAGAGAGACCATAGTTTTGAAGTTCTTTCCATTGCTTATGCCTGCCAAGAAAGATAAAGGAAATATTTTTGATGTTACACATCTGAAAAAGTTGTTTTCTTCCTCGTCACATTCTGAGCCATATTAAGAAGTAATGTCAAGGCCCTTCAAACTGTGGCTCAGATGAGGAGGAACCAAATAACTTTCCTAAACGCTGAGGGCTAGGGAAATGGTATGAATATACTTCCTGAGAGTATTGCTAGAAACCCTGAGCAGTAATGCCCTGAGGCAAAAGAGAGCTTTTGCAGCAACAAAGCTCTCATGGACTTTCATTTCAGAAGTTAATATAGTTTTTTCTACAGGAGGGCTGAGCTGGGTTTTATGGGGTCTGTGCAGGATCACTGTTGGGCTGCCAGCAATGCTTGGCAGCAGGAGGAGGAATGGGACCACAGTGAGAGTCCAGGGACTTGTAACACCCCATCAGCACTAGGCCTTGCAGAGCAGCAATTGTTAGATGTGCCATTTCTCTGGAAACCAAATCATTTATATAAAAATGATACTTAAAAAGTACATTGAGCATGGCTTCATATGGTTCTGGACGGCTTACTGAATTTGACAAATGTTAAAATCTTTTGAAAATAATTTTAAAAACCTGGTAGGACATGCATGGTTGAGCTGGACCCAATGTTGTGAGATGGCAGATGGCAAAGGGAGAGAAAGCTGAAAAAATCGCTGCAGTTTTTTGGGAGCAACTTGCTTTTATTCACATGCCATGAACATGTGGCTTGCAAGATGCTTTAGAATAAAACCTGAAATGAGGGTTCAACTCCAAAGAACTTGTAATTTAACCAAGTAATTTCTAAACACAACAAGCTAAAGGGGGTCTTAGCATGGTGTCTGATTAATCTTGTGGATTTTTTTTCTGGACCTTTTTTCTGTATTTTTCTTTACCATTTTGCCATTCATATGTGGCTTTTGCAATGGGTACTTGGTTGTGAATTATTTGTTTAGAGGCATGATTGTTCAGGAATGAATATTTCATTGATAAAATGTCAGCAAGAAGAGACTGGCTGTTGATGGGAAGATGGAGCCTTTCATCAGCTGGCTGGTAATGGGTAATATTTACTTAAAACCACTGTTGCTCTTTAATATGGGTCTTTTCAGAGGTGTGCCTCTGCACAAAATGATTTCCTTACTTAAGAAAAACTTACAATTCTGTGTCGTTCTGGGAGAAAAAGCCAGAAGGAAGACTGAGAACCCTCCATCGAAAAACCTGGAGAAATAAATGTACTTCTGTTTTTCTCTGTGGGATATAACAGAAAAATGTTGATAGTCCAGTAAGTATGAATTTCATGTGGGGTATGACTGTTAGGGAGCAGAATCTATTGTTGTTTCTAATTTCTCTGTCTGTTTTACTGTGTCTCCCTGTCGCTTATCTGTGTTTCTTCTGGAGGTTTTCAGCCCTTTTTACTGCCTCTTTACTCTTTAACATTCAGGCTGTCAGCGAGGTAGTAAAGTTCTGTCTCCATTGGAAAGCAATTTGCCAGTGTTGCCAGCTGTGAACGAAATTGACTGAGATTGTGTAATCCTGGGCAATTTAGCTCACAGCTGGGATGACGAGGAAGGGGCAGCATCACTCGCGCACTGAAGATGATGTTCTAGTTGTCATGCAGATATTTATTTCCTCTTAGCTTTTACATGCATTTATTAGGTGCCCTGTAATTGCTGTCATTTCGTAATACAGTTTATCTAAAGATAGCAGAAGCCCGTTTTCAAAAGCAGAGCTTGTGTACTCATCCTTACTGCTATTTAGCTTGCCAGGAGGAAGCAAATTCAGATATGCACTTGTTATCTGAAAAACTTCACTAAGACAACTCCATAATTTACACCTAATGAACCTGTTGAACCTGTGTGTTTGCAGCATAGACCCACTCTGCCTCCTCTTCCTGAGATTTTTTGCAGGCACATCTCCTAGGGCAGTTTAGCCCAACCAGCCTGAAGCTGACTCTTACAGAAAAAAAACTTCAGGAGAGAGTTTTCAGTCTCCAAATATGAAAGGTGACACCAGCAGATGGTTTATTACCTCCAGCTGGTTTGGTGTTTGCTTGCACAGTGTATACTATATTTCTGAAAGAGGTAACCTGTAAGCCAAAAAAATCTGAGATAAAAAGCTGCATAGTTGTTTCAAATGAAATGGGAAAAGTGTTAAGGATACTTTGTTTAAAACAGTAGCAAGCGGAAGCTATTAAGTTACGAATTCTACCTCCATCTTCAATAATTTTTATAAATGCTGAGAAATATAAGTGTAAGTTTTTATGCTTAAATTCTCTCTATATTTACAAGATAATTTAAAAAATGCACCTCCATATAAAAATATGGAGAGTTCTATTTAAAGGACAAAAAAATTATTTATTAGAAAGGAAACTTTAATGTAGCTCTAGTTCCTTTGAAGTATGCCTCAGAAACATACATATTTTATTTCCCAAGAATAAATAGAGATTAGCAAATTGTTGCTGTATTTTCCCATCTATAGTTTTCTTTCTGGAAGAAAAAAAGAAAAACAACAAAGAAGTAAACTGTGTTTGTCTTCCCAGGAAACATATTAGGAGACTGAACAGAAAATCTCTTTTTCCCTCCTTTAATGCCTGTACTTTGGGAAATTTAATTTCAGGGAGTCAGGTACATAATCCCTGCTGTTATTCAGAAGTTTAATGTGTGTCCTCCTGTGAACTATGATAAAAATTGAGTCAAATGTCATAAACATTGCCAAGTTATAAGAAATATGGATTTCTTCTTTATTGGTTCAGTAGACAGCATGGTTTGTAAGTTTAAATGAAATGTCTTTTTTCTTTGATGTGAAAAACATAGAATATATGATTTTAAGCATTAAGAAGAGGATAAAGGGGAAATACGTGTTTCATAAAAAGAAAGAAAATGTAAACTATATATCAAGTCAGTAATGAAATAGAAGCTCACTTACTTTCTCCCTTTCCCTCCCTCCTCTTCCTTCCCCTTCCCTCCTGAAACACCACCCATCAGCTGGGCCAGCAGCAAGGGTGTCATTCAGTTCAGGGGCTGGATGCCGGGTGCTAGTATATATGTGTGGATGTTGGTGGGCTTCTAGAGCCTTTCTTTTTTAATATTTTTTTTAGCTTAACTAACTTCTCCAGGACTGCCTTTTAAAAACTCTTCAGAACAGTTATATCCAGTGCCTTCATTTTCCCACAGTGAAGGTCTAATAAAGAGGATATACAGCTTCACTAATCTTTCTGCACTTTGGCTGCCAGCTTGAAGGTTGGCCGTGTGCAGACAACACAGTGTTAACTACTGCTTTTACTGCAGAACAATGCATTTCTTGACTTGCTTGTAATACTGAGTTGCTTCAATCTAGTAAGATAAAAGGAGGAAAAAGCTTCTCAAATATATTTACAGTCTTGGTAATAAGTCTATCTGGTATGTTTTACAAATTTACAAATTCAAGCTTCAGCTGAGAATGTAAACACATTTAAATAAGCTTTAGTAACAGTAGGCCATCTTAATATATTTGTTCAAATGCTTGCAATTTTAATTTCCAAGCAGGTGAAATGTTACTGCTAGGAAGAGAAAAAATCTGAAAAACAACCAGGCGATTCAAAAAATAGACATCATCTGGTAATTCTTGTCAGTCTTTGGGCTCCAATAAAACCTGCAGCACTGCTTGTTCATAAATTTAACTCTCATTACATTTTTCCCCTTTTGTAATCTAAGACTTCAAGAGATTCCACTATACTTCTCAGTTTTTCATTAAAAAGACATACACAAGTTCTTCTAGGGCCTCTCAGTAGCTCCGTTACCATCCCGGCCTCAACCTTTGACGCTGGCAACTCATCCACGAGGGTTATTAATCTTATTTATAATCTAGTAACCAAGTACATTAGCTAAAATGAAGTTTTCTGACAATTTTATTAGGTAGCACTATACAGCTCTTGTTGTTTTGATTTGACTTTGTTGTGGGAACACATTATTTTAGATATTTATGTATCCAGATGCGGTGATGCAACAGTTCAGTTTTTCTCCGTATTTCTAAGACATTGTCGTAGAACAATGTCTATCCCAGGCACCAGAAGTAGTCAAACTTTTGTAGCACAGAGTTCCTTTCAAGCCAAATTATTTATTTGGACGGAGCACACTGTATGTAGCAGAAAGCAGAAAGAAAGACATGTCTTGAGTAGCCTGTGGGTACTCAAGAATGTGTCAGTCCTTCTTTAAAATTCATAGAAATGAGCTGATGTGAGTTAGAAACTGGATAAATAACTGGTATGAACACAGATGCAAAGCTCATCAAGACTGTATTTAGATGGTACCACAAGGGATAGATGTACATCTTCCTCTGACTGTTGCAGTTCCGAGAGGATGTAATTATTTTGTACATGTGCATATGCTGCCATGTGTATCACAAAGCCACCTTGCAATAAACTGTGCTTTTCAATTATGTAATTTTCATGAATATGTGCCTGTTTCTGAAGCATTGGAATGCATTTCCATTGGATCTGAAAATGCTGCATTTTGAAAAGTGATTTTACCGTTTATTATTCTCACAGTCTAGATTTCTAAGCAGCTCCTAAAATATAAACTCTGAAAGAAGTCAAAAGGTATTTTTACCAAGAATTCCTGAAATTTCTCGGACACTAACATAAAGTTCATCTATAGGAGTTTAAGTCAATTTTGTTAAGATGTTTTAACTTACAGATGCCAGCAGTGGCATCATTCCCATTGCTAAGCATTAATGTTAGAAATTCTCATTCCTAATGCCAAGAGATTCATGGCTCATTGTGATCTGGCTGAGTTTAGCAGCTTGTTGTTCTTGTGTTTCCGGGTATTTGTTCTAATTCAAAACAAATGGGAATGTTGGCAATCTAACAGAGACATATGTAGGAAGTAACTATTGCCAACCATGGTTGCATGAGACAAGATTCTATAATTAGAGCATTTCAGCAGCAATCCTCACAAGCCAATCAAGGAGTCCTTTTCAATGTTTCAGTACAAGCCTTGGAACCTGATTATCTTCTCAGGCTGTATTTTTGTAATTGGATTTCAGAGAATATTTATACAAGTGAAAGTACAAGAAGAGTCATTCCCTACGAAGGCAAATCCTGCTTTCTGCTACATACAGTGTGGTCCTTCAAAACAAATAATTTGGCTTGAAAGGAACCCTGTGCTATGAAAGTTTGACTACTTCTGGTGCCTGGGATAGACAGCACAGTTTCATGAAAACTGAGAAAGAGGATCTATTACCATTTGTAAAAGACATTCGGGAATTAGTGCTGAGGAGGAAGAAGAATTATTGAAATTGAACCTGCCTTAAGATCAAATGGATATTAATTTTGTTCTGAATGAATTTAGAGTGTAAATTAGAACAAGGTTTCTGTCATCAAAGGAATGATGTCTGAATTCTGGCATGACCTTTCAAATAGGGCAGGAAGGACAAGGAACCTAAATTATTTCAAGATGGGGCTTGATAAATTAATATAAGTAGTGATTCCAGAAATGGAAATTAAAGTTTATTATTATAGTATCATAGATCACAGGCTCAGAGAGACCTCAGAAAGCATCCAGTCCATTTTCTTGCTCTAACTTAATCTCAATTACATTTAAATCATTCCAGGTTTATCCAGCCTGATCTAAAATATGATCTCATCTTAGCGATGAGACTCTACAGGCCTGTTATTCTTCCATTCAATTACCTCACTACTCCTACCATTAAAAAGCTTTACTAATCTCAATTTAAGTCTTCCTAGTGCAATTTAAGTTCATTTCTTCTTGTTGTCTCCACAGCAGGCTTGGAGAACAAATTAGTATCTGCCCCTTTATAGCCTTTTCATACAAACTTGGAAACTCCTGTTGTTTTTTTTTTTTTTCCCACAGAATCAGCATGGTTGAGGTTAGAATATCTCAGTATGTTCATGCTGATATTAACCCTTGGATCTTTCAGTCTTTTCTCTGAAAACTTGTCTCATAGAACTCTGACTGTTTTGACAGTCTCTGTTGGACTCTCCAGGTGTTTCTCTTCCTTCTTCACATTTCTCCTGATGATGGTCTACCATTACTGAATACAATAAAAGAATTATTTTGTGACTCTCAAGCATAGTGCTACTATTTATTTATCAAAGTATTTTTGTCATTATTGCAGTGTAGGATGTGGTTTACTTCCCAGTTGTCTAGGTGTTTTTGTCAAATATGTTCCCTGCTGTGGTGGGTTGACCTGGATGGATGCCAGGTGCCCACCAAGCTGCTCTACTGCTCCTGTTTCCCAGCTGGACAGGGGAGAGAAAATATGATTGAGTTTGAGATAAAGCAGTTTACTGAGGCAAAAGTGAAAGTTTATGCACATAGAAGCAAAGAGAAAAAAATACTTCCCAGCAGCAAGCAATGTTGGGCACTTCCTGGGAAGCAGGGCTTCTAGCACATGGGGCAATTCCTCAGAAGGCAAACATTGTAAATAACAAATGCACACCTCCACCTCCTCCCTTCCTCTTTTCCTTAGCTTTTATGTCTGAGCTGATGTCATATGGTATGGAATATCCCTTTGGTTAATTTGGGTCAGCTGACCTAGTTGTGTCCCCTCCCAGTATTTTGCCATCCTCCCAGCCTACTGATATTCCAGCATGTATGCCAGCACTACTCATCAGCAGCTAAAACACCGGTGTGTTACCAACACTTTTCTAACTACCAATGCAAAATACAGCACTGTGAGGGCTGCAATGGGGAAATAAACTCCATCTCACTCAGACCCAATACACCTGCTGTGGTGGCAGGGTATAGATATTAGGAATGTCCTTGACCTCTGTAGCTATCCTGAGATGCATTTGTGAGTTTCTTCTAATAAAGCTCTTATGCTCCTTGTTAAGGGAATGTTGATGGCTGTGGAAGAGGAAAATGGGCCATAAAGAGAAAACTTTGTGGTTCCATCTAGACTAAACTTGTCTTAAGTGACTGACTTCAATTCTACTCACGTGGGATCTTTTTATCTTGTATCCCTGGTGAATTCAAAGCTAGGACAATCCATAAAGCATACGTAGCCTGCAGGGCTCCCCAGAAAAAAATGCACCAGAAGGTAATGAATGAGGATAGCTATGCTGTGCTTAGGTGTTGGCCAAGTTGCGCAGTGTGTCACAACCTGAAGAGTGCACCATACTGCCCGTTGTAAATGCAGTTTGGTGAATAAAGTGAGGACAACCAAGCCCTTTTGTGCCATCAAACTGATGGTATGGAAATCTTCTCCTGAGACAGAACCTCAGAGCGCTGTACCAGTGGACCTGCTTTGTAGCTGAATATCTGGGTAACGCAGTGTTTCAGGTACAACTTTGATATTATTCTTACTTGGTTTCTTTTTAGCACATTGTCAGCTTGAGGTCAAATCTTAATGGTTTATTTGCTTGGCATATCAGGAAATTAGGTAGTTTTATGCCACAAATTGTGAACATGGAATAAATAAGATACTATTAAGCATAACACTCAGAATTCAAGGGCCTGAGAAACTTTGCATATTGCTAAGCAGACAAAGTGTTGTTCTAAAGTGATAGAAGCAGGTGTTTCTTTTTAGATTCCAAGACTGCTCCCATGTGAAAGGCTAGATAAGTAGTCCAAATTACACCTAAGAAGAAAATTTGCCAGACCTTAATTGCTTTTCATCAGAGTGCCAAATAAGAAGGAGAAAAAAACCCATCACCTTGGAACTACATTGCAGTCTTTTTAATTCTTGTCATTTAAAGCCCCGAGGTAGAATTCTTAAGTTCACAACAAACTGCAGTCTTTCAGTGGTAAAGCAGAACAGATTTATAAGCAATGACTTGTGTTCCTTCTACTTTTGGCATTTAGGTAAAAGCAATTTTTGTTCAAGAATATAAGTATTTACAAGGTCTAAAGCTGTATTGTTTCAGTAGGATGTAGTTTTATCCTTTATCAATGCTTTTCTCTGGTGGCTTTAGCTAAGGTTACAGCCATTTATTCCATCTTTCTTGATAAGAGTGATCTTATTAAGCCTGTCTATTTGATCATGGTGTTCTGTCAGTTAGACCATAGCATCATAAAACCTTGCTCTCCTACTCTGGCCAGTACTGCTTGAGTGTGTGCTGGGCAATTGAGTGCAGCAACTGTGTTCGGTCAACCCTGCTGAAGTCAAGCCTCTCACCACAGAGCCTCCATCGGCTTGTCTTCTGCAAGGAGACTTTATCAGTAAGCCAACAGGAGAAGAGATGAAGACCACAGCCATTTCCCCATGTGACCTGTGACATGAAATGTCAGTCAGTGTTGTAACCCCTTAGTTCTACATTGCTGTTTTGTTGGTAAGGAGGCATTTTGCTGAGAAATCTTTTTGTCCCTTATTTAAAGAGACTGCATGGAAACCAGAATTCTTGTACAAGACCAAACCAGGGACCTCTCTGTTTTGATATCTGCCTATGTTGTCAGTATTTTGGAGGAAGACGCAAGGCTAAAAAAAAGGATTAAAAAAATGTTGCCATTTTTATCATCTCTTGATAGTTGCTTTATAGGTGAAACTGTATGGAATTTGATACTCTTCACCTCTTTTATGTAGATAAAGCCAGTTGATTTGCCCCTCCCATCTATTTTATCTTTAAGCAGTTGCCCAATTCCCTCTTGAAAATGATAAATTCTCAGTGTGTCCTCATATGAAAGTATTTTCACAAGAAATAGCTGTCTTTTCTTGTTTTCATTTTTCCGCATCTTTTTTATACAATAAAATAATTAGTAGAAAGTTCAAGGTTTGAGTGCATAGAATGGGATCAGTGATTTTTAGAAGGTTACTTAAATTTTCCGTACTTTCTGTACAGGTCCATATTACCACTTTGACATCTTTATAAAGCAACATTTTCACCAAGTATCACTGCAAGCATGTCCTGTTTCCCTTTCTATTTTAATGTAGTTAGGTTAAAACACAACGATGTGTGTGAGACTATTTATTCCAAGAGTATTACTAAGATGCATGCATCAGCTGTGAATCTCATCTGCTCCTTTGCTGCATATTCATTTAGGGTTTTTTGGCACCACTGACAGCTGTAACTAATAAAATCTAAATTCTGTTAGGGGCAAGTTTTGGTCTTTCCTTGAGTAAGTTCATCTGTTTTAAGAGATCTTAACCTTAAAAAAGAATTCCATGTTGAATATAGGTCAACAATGACATGATGTAGAAAGCCAGGGAACTATAAAGAGAAATAAAACCTTTGAAGCACAAAAAGTAATCTTTGGTTCTCAGAAATCCACTCTTTTCAGTGCTGGGCATGACATATTAAGAAAGAAGGAGAGTCCAAAGGCTCTCATGATCAGATGCTTTGAATATATAAAAAGCATGTGTGTGTGTGTGTGTGACGAATGCAAGGCTGTGTTGGAGTGTGTTAGTCACTTACAAATAAGTAAAAGGATTTTGCACAGTAGAAGGAAATAATCTGTTCTTTGTGTCCATTATGGAGACAAGAAGTTGTCTCTATGGCTGTGACTGCACTCTTCATACTGGACATTAGAAAAGTATTTCTGAAGGCAAGGATAGTAGTCAGTATGCTTTCTACATAGCAAGCAATATTTGAAAGTGTTCAGATCTTCCACTGGAGAACAGAATTTGGTGACTTGAAAATCTTTCTCTGTTTGTTAATGCATTTCAGGGCATCAGACAGCAATCTAACTAATGTTTCTAGATTTCTTTGACAAAACTATAGGAGCCTCATCTGATTTCTAGCAAATGGTCTTAGTATTTTCACTGTCACAAGTTCAGCAGAAAAGAACAAGGACGGCCTAGAAGAGAGATGTCTATTTGGTACTTAGAGAAGGCACGCACAGACCTAAGAATAAGCTGCTATATGTTGTTAGAAGGATGCCACTGACAAAAGAAGGAGCATGTGTAGGATGATAGTTCTGGATCATCATAATCCAGTGGTATCACCATTTAAAGTGATTGCACAAGGGAGAGGGTAAAGAAAAGATGAAAGAGCATCTCAGCTATGGCTGATAGGATTTCCTGTATTTTCATTTTAAACATGCCCAAAGCAATACTTTTGGAAATCTCTTTTTTTTGTGTGTGTGTGTGTGTGTGAAATGAGACAGGGAACAGACATTTGCTCTTTGAACTAGTTTAAATTTGGTTAAAAGTTGAGAGTTTCTATAAAGCTTTTGGTTCAAACAGATCATAATTTTCATTAAAAATCCACCTTATTAAAAAATTCTGAATGAGTTCCTACTCCACTGCCATTGGGGAGGAAATAAAAGTGTGCTGTAATTGGAAGCAGTCTCTAGTAGTTCAAGCGCTGCAAAAAACGCCTCTAACTGAGTTGTACTTCAGGCCTACATTCCCCTTGGGCTGCTTGCTTATAGTGGTGTCAGGGTAATAGCACTACATTGGTACAAAAAACCACTCTGTTTGTCTACAAGCAACATAAAATGCTAAGGGTAAATTGATTGAATTACAAATGTTGCTCTTCTGGGAATGTAGTATAAGTTTTACTGTAAGGTATGTGTAGCTGTAGTTCCATGCTACTCTTTCAAGAAATAGAAGTCTCAAGGGAGGACAGAGCCAGTTTAATAATTTGTTGTTGTTGTTGTTTCATCTGAATTACTCTGTCTTGTTAATATGTCTATATTAGTGTTCATCTCAGTGTCATCGAATGCTTAATGGGATCTAAGGAAGACTGATGTAGACAACTGAATTGCAAGCTTTAACATCAGTACTTGACTTGGCACAGAAGGATGAATCAATCCATCACTTTTTGTTTAAAATAATGCACTGAACCTTGGTTGAAAATATTACCAATATAACCAAATGGCATGGTTGATGGATCCCTCTGTTGCCAATAACCAATGAAAAACACCCTAGTATTTTTCCTTAGTTTGACAAAGTCCTCTTTCTTGATTAAAGCTGGCAACTATAGATATAAAAGTACATCTGAAATACTGTACCTAGTAGATATTCTGATGAACCGTGTTCCCCAAAGGCCCAAATCCTATCCTTTTCTGTAAGAATTGTGGGTCCTTGGAAGGGTTGACTGATTTTGGTGTAGATTCTAAGATGCTGATGACAGAGGTAAGGAATGAACCAGATAAAGCCAAATAGAAATATAGGTACTATGCAGTAGGATTATCTTAGAGCTTTTACACAAATTGGCTGATAAGACAGCTCTGCATTACTGTTTCCTGCATGGTTGGTTTTCCTGGTAAAAGGGTGGTTTAAGCCTCATCCAGCAAGACCAAGAATTTATAGCTGTTTGTAGGTGGGTTAATAATGGGCTTGAAAACCAAGGTCAAGGATACATATTGGTCCTCTCCAAGGCCAGACTCTAGGACTTGATCATAAAAGTAATTCACAAGAATTGTCTGTCCTAAATACGGGTTTTTTTGATCAGTCTCTGAATGCCACCATTAGTTTAGTTAATTACAGGGAAAACAGTGATAAAAACTTGGTAAAGTCATCAGATTGTTTGGTAAATGCAAGTACTGTTGTGCAATACAGGAGGTCTGATCATGAAGGAAACGTGTTAGGCTGCAAGAACAAGAAAAACAAATGGTATGTATTCCAGAAGTCTTGCAGGTAGCACAGCTATTTGATGTTCACCTACTAAATAATCATTGGGGAAAAAAATTTAGAAAGCGTTGATTTATCTGTAAGCAAGAGTACTACCCAGAATTTTATTTATCTCAGGAATGCTTTAGTCACTCCTGATTTAATCAAATCCAAGAAAACACACTTTTGCTCTCCCATCAATGTAATTTAGTGTATTAGATATTTCCCAAAATATCAATTGAATTACATATGTGTGAGCCTCCAGGAAAGCCTTTGAAGGAAAGATATTAATGTTATTGTTCTTGAAATAATATCCTCATATTGTCATGAGGTATTAGTGATACTGCCATTTTTCTTTCCTGACGATGGAGTTTTGAGGGCATTGCTCATGTCCAGCCATTTGTCAGTATCTGTTAGGACACTTTAACTTGCATTCACCACCTTGAAATGCTGCAATCACTGTGGTGGATTCCTGTGACAGAATCCTGACAGTGGTCATTCATTTAGATTAGGATGGGGTTTGCTGTGGGACTGGGTCAGTGAAACAGTTGTTGCAGTGGACCTCTGCTCACCCCTCTCATCAGTGGGAGTACTTGAGCTGGTTGTGCTGGATTTTAGGCAATTTTGGGAAGCTCCTTTCCTTTATATGTGGGATTGTACCTTGAACATAATAAGAATACACAATTGATATGCTTTATTGCCTTTCATTCAGGCTGCTGTGGAGTCCACTGCTGACTGAGTATTGATATTTCTTACTACATGATCTGAATTTAATTTGTAGCTTAAGAAATCCAGAGTCTGTGTATCAAGACTTTTTTCCAAGTCTTCTCTCCTTTATAAAGATAGTGCTCAGGACTGCGAGAAGAATTATGAAGAAAATTCCTTCAGAGTGTAAATCTTAATTTTTGAAATTTCAGATTAATTCAATTGCTCATTGCTTATGAACAAATGAATTTTCTATTAGCGGTGGGAAATACGCTCAATGCAATCTAGATAAGAACATGTGTGTGAAACAGCAAAATCAAATCTCTTCAAATGACCTCAGTATTGAAACACGGTTTAAATGTTTATTTGCTATGTAATATCTTTGTTTAAATTGGTCTCAGTTACCACCTACTGAGGTCAATTGTGTTGTCTCACTGAAATAGGGGCTGTTAAAGCCAAAGACTGCATTTGGGTGACTACTGTGCAACTCACTGTGGATGCAGCTGACATACAAGAAACAAGAATAATTAGTGTTTCCTGGATCTGAATTTTTCCTTTTGACAATCTTTCAGCACTAGTATAGCACTATTTAATCATTAAAATCAATTGCAAGTCTTAATTAAATGCTAGTAAGCACTTACTACTGTGACAGTGAAATGGAAATAGCTACCAATGATTTAAGTGCAGTTTATAGGCTCTCGAATAAACATAAAACTGTCCTTATTTGTTTCTGAGATTAAAATTGGAAAAGACCATAGAAAATGTATGGCAGACATTTTATTTTTGAGGATCTTGCTTTTGTTTAGATTTGCAGTTAATGTGTGCAACATCGTATGTTCAAGTGCAGGGATATTGTGTGTAGTTTGTGGATTGCATGTGCAAAGTCAAAGCTTCTGAAAGCCTAGTAAATGAAAGTATATCACCAATAATTTAAGCATATAAATAATCCATTGTAGATACTGTCAATTTAATTGCATGTACCAATTAAAAACCCTCATTTGAGGGTTTTTAAGACTAAGAGCAATAATACTAAGGGCAAGCCTCTTAGTATTCAGTTTATAGTGTCAAAATCTGTTGAGACATAAAACAGTTTTATGATAATTAGCAATGGGAAAACCATAGAAGTCCTGAAGTTTGATTTAGATAAGTATCAGAAGTATGGTTGTTTATCCATCCTACACAAACCTCTTGATTTTTCTTGAAAAATGGTTGGTTCTTCAGACCTTGAGGGAAGCTAGACAGGTATTGTAATTCTGCATTTGATTCCTGCTAGACTCCACAAGATCAGAGAAAAATTAGAAGAAAATTACTCCTTAATTTTTCTGTTTCACCACAGAAGAGTAGTTCAAATTATTTTTATTTTTCTGCTTTCCCTTTTATAGTGGTAGCTACAGAGTTGGAATAGTTCTATGTATTTGACGTATTACTAAAGTAATTTAGATCTGGATCATGTGACTCCTTTAGATCTCTTTTGTGTGTGTGTGTGTGCAAATTGCAGGAATCTTCAGAGTTTTCTAATTCTAATCTGATCTTGCTAAGCTTCTACTGCAAGCTTAATGATGGATACCTTGGAGACCTGTGCTACTAACTATGCTCTGAATTTTTTTCTCAGATCCTCTAGCTGTTTGTGGTAGATTAGGAACTTGATCCCGAGCTTCAAACATTACCAAATCAACTGTAATGAAATAAGAAGTTCTAATGAAACAAGAAGTTGCTTACTGCAGGACAGTTTCCACCTTAAGATATTTTAATCAATCCCACTGCAATATTTTCTCAATGCTAGGATTCTGCCAAACATCTGGCTGGGAAGTTGCCCTCGGCAGCTGGAGCATGTGACCATCAAGCTGAAGCACGAGCTGGGTGTTACGGCTGTGATGAACTTCCAGACTGAATGGGACATTGTTCAGAATTCCTGGGGCTGCAACCGCTACCCAGAACCCATGAGCCCTGAAATCCTCATGAAACTGTATAAAGAGGAAGGTCTTGCCTATGTCTGGCTGCCAACTGCAGACATGAGCACTGAAGGTAATGCTCAGGTCACTCTTGCAGTAAATTAATGGCAACAAACATTGTGACAGTTTGGGGTTTTTTTTCCTGTGTAAATTTTGTTTAAAAATATAACTAGCACACAAGTTTTAATTTCTTTGTGTACTGTCTTTAACAAATTATTCATATTTTCTTGTAGGTAGAGAGACAATCTAAAGTATTTTGTGTCTGGCAGTATTATGTGTATTTGCGTTTAAAGCCATCTGACATCTATAACTGCAAGACTGTTTTTGCTTTCAGCTTGAATTCAGCCCAAATAATGAAAATATGCTGTGTAGGTGGAAGACTGCAAACTTGCACAGCAGGACAGCTTGCCACCCTTGCTGATTAAAAATGGAGAGACAGTGCTGTGTGTCTCTCTCTGCTGTTCCCTTCCCTGACAAAGATTTTTTCTTTAACTGTAGTATCCCAGTCTGATCAATCTCCATAGAGAAATTTATATAATAATTTGTAATTAATTTAGAATACTCATAGCACCCAAGCTGCAACGTAAATTACTGGTATTTCTAAGTCCTTGGTTGGAATGCTTAGTTCAAAATCTTGTTTGCAACCAGTAGGTTAGAAAGTAAGCATGTTTTCAAGTGAGCAACCTACCAGCAGAAGAGAGTGCTTTCAACACAGTGAAATACCACTGCCTAAAGTAGAGAACTGTCATATCAGTAATAGGACTTCAGGGAAGACAGGAGACCTCGAAACAGGGATTTGAAAAGGCTTTATCTTAGTGCTCATCTGTGCCGTGAGGAAATGCTGGGCTCTGGTGTTTGGAGCTTCAGTTCCTGGGATAGCAGGGAGAAAGGTGTCAGGAAATATGGTATATTCATCCCTTTGGGACTGAGAAAGGCTATTCAGTGTTGTTTAACCATATACTTAGTACAAATTTAAATCATAACAGTATTAAGTTGTACAGAAAAATGTTTTTCTGCTCTCCCTCTGTCTTATTATTGTCTTGATAGCTTTCATTACAATGGTTTGGAAAGCAGCAGTGCATAGGTACCTTCACAAACCTCAGGTACTAAAAAACATTTCATTTTTGGCTTGCTAACTTTAATGCTGTGTAAGATCTGCTGATCTATGTAATTTTCTGCCTTGTCTCAGTTCCTGTGAAAATGAATATGCCACACACAGACAATGACAATCAGAATGCGTATTTAGAGAAGACTTGGGGCATTTTACAGTTTTGTGTGATTGGATTTTATGTTGCAAGAAAAAAACAAGTTAGCATAGAAGGTCCTTCAAGAAAAGAAAGAAAAAAAACCTCAAACACATCAGGCTTGCCGTTAGTACTCACAGTTCTTCAGGACCTACAGACAAAATCTCAGCCATGAACCTAGCTTTCTCCACTGCAAATGAATGTGCCTTGTTTTTAACCTTAGGAAGAATACAGATGTTGCCACAAGCTGTCTGCCTCTTACACGGGCTACTGGAGAATGGACACACAGTCTATGTTCATTGCAATGCTGGTGTTGGCAGGTCTACAGCTGCTGTCAGTGGCTGGCTGAAGTACGTGATGGGGTGGAGCGTGCGGAAAGTGCAGTATTTTTTGGCTTCCCGGAGACCAGCTGTCTACATAGATGAGGAAGCTTTGAATCGTGCTGAAGATGATTTCTACCAGAAATTTGGGCATCTTCGTTCCTCATACCAAATACAAGAGTAGAAACGCAGAAGAGGAAAAGGAAGGTGAAGAGAAATTAGAAATCGTGACTCAGGCACCCACCTCACCTCTTCAGATTATAAGCTTGTCATAGAAGTTATGAGAATTTTGTTTAAAAAGTGCCTTTGAGGGTTTTTGTTTTCTTTAAGCTATTATGATTTGTTTTTCCAAGCCTTTTGGTACAAGTATGAGACCTAGAAACTCTGCAAAGCAATACTAAGATTTTCTTTTAACTACTTGCCTGTAGGAACTGAGATTTTAGGGTACACACTAAACAAGATGTGAGATGAAATAGAGTTGACAATATTTCAGTGGCAAGAAAGCAAAGGCATTCTTGAAAAAGATAATGCAAAGGCTGACTGCACTGAAGTTCAGGTTAGGACAGAGCAGATCATCATAAAAGCTGCTCAGTTATTTTAGGTGGAGTGTAGATCATTGCAGTGTTTTGTAGTGATTTTGTAGACTTTTGTGATTTTGTGATTTTGTGGTTTTAATGAGAAAGACCAGAAGGAAAGCGGTTTCTCAACTCAGTTTCTTAAACAAAAAACTAATGTCTAGTGCAGTGAACTAAAATTTGCTCTCTTTGTCTATCTAGTTAATGTTAAATATTATAAGCTACAGCTGTATTCTTTTATGATATTGGGGTTATGCTGGCATGTGGCACAAAGAGAGGAAACAGCTCCACCTGCTGCAGTTTTGCTCTGTTGTGGCAAGGATCACTATTTATTACCTTTTCCTAGGCTGTGAGTTCTCTGAGTCGAAGCTACAGTTTGCTCTTCTGGTCCATGCAGAGTTCCCTAGATGCCAAGTCAATCTAAACACTGGGGTAAGACAGGACCTATAGGAATTGTGTGATAAGCGTCTATGCATGATTGACACCACAGCCTCTAGGCTGTTGACCTAGATTAGTTTCTTTACTATAGCAAAAGCCTTTCCTTGTGCAAGCAATGTTTGTATGTTCATGGATGTTAGGTTTAGCTGATTGGAGCTAATGCTGGGCTACCTCTGGAGTAAATAAAGTGAACACTTTCCTCAAAAGGAACAAAGGACTCTAAAGGACTCAACCAAAGGACTCAAAAAAACTCTAAGGAGGGTTTCCCAGGAGCTTAGTTTCAGTAGGCTAATGTTGGCTTTGTGGATGATCTCTAATGTTTTCCAGGGCTGCTTAGTCCCTTAGCTAAACTTAACAGTGGCACCAACAGCTTCTAACCCTGCTCAGGTAAACCAGTTTGCTGTAGGTTGAGTTCAAGAGAGAAGAGAGAGAAAGTATTTCCTAAGGAGGAGAGGGTTAAGGATGCATAAACATTAAGAAATCTAATTTCTATAGGTTTATTCTTCAGTGAAATCTCATTTTTTCCATCCAACTTGTTCCTTTAAAGATGCAGTCAGTGCCAGAGTAATTTAGCTGATATATATTGATTTTCTGAATACTTAATGTAGAAACTATTAGATATGAACTGTTTATGGAGAGTGTCCAAAATAATATAATGCATTTTATTTATCCCATACTTCAATCATTTTCAAAAGGAAAAATGTTTATTTAAGTTACTCTACATGTGTGGTTTTGATCATGACTTTGTTTCTGATTTTTTGAAATAATGCTGCCTGTTTAGAAAATGGATGAGAAAAGTTCTCTATTAAATAAAGACATAATGACAATTCCAGCAGCCCATTTTGTCATATGTCTTTGTCTCTGAATTTCGTGAGTAGCAAGAAAGGGTCATGACTGATATTTCTATGTTGAAAAGGGACCAGCCTCCTTAATGGTCACAGCGATGTCTTGTTTGTTGTGTTGTGTCAGTTTTGGTGCAAAATCCCAAAAAGACAGCACAACAAAGGTGTGTAGATGATATGGCACATCTAGTACGTCCAAAGACACATGGACGTCCTAGCCCCATGCAGAGAGCAGAGCAAGTATGTTAGTAGTGCTGTTCTGCTGTTCTGTTTCACATATGTGCAAATGTGCAGAGCTATGGCTGCCAGCCCAGGAGTTACTTCATTTTGACTGAGTTTAAAGCAAAAGTAGTGAGCTTTTGCTACCGTGTGTCTCTCAAAATCAAAGACTGAGAGGAGGAGAATGGTATAAGTAAAGAGTACAACTTGCTTAAGTTTTATATTTCTGTTGAGATATATTTGAAACCCCAAGCTTACGCAGATCTTTCCATCAGATGCAGCTTGTAATAAGTGTTGGGATAATTACTTGTGGATTTGGTTCTTGTTTCACACCTAACTGTATTTCTTTTTAGGGCTCTTGGGACTGAATAGTGCATAACATGGCACAAACAATAAGTACATGACTAAGTAAGTGCAGCCACTCTGTATTGGCTATTTCCTAACTCTGATTTTGTTGTCAGTGGAAGCAGACTGGTGCTTCATTTGTAGGGCAGGAATTCAAATGATACAGGAGTAACAGATTCAAGGAAGCCCTAGCAGTGGGCTGGTAATTTGTTATTTATTGTCATTTCAGCAAAAGGTTGTTGATTCATTGCTTGTTGTCACTTCAGTTTGCTTGTCTGATGCACTGCTTGGGAGCACATATCATATACAGATTGCATTAGCTGATGAACTGCATGAAAGCAACTTGCCAACATCATGTTAGCAAAGAATGCGAAGAAATGCGAGAGGGATGTCAGGTGCTTGCAGTCCCTTTATACCTATTTGTAGCATGCTTTTTTCCTCATTGCCACTGTCCTGCTTTCCTCATTGAAGGCTGTTCTGTCAAGCAACATTCATTCAAAGCTTATTCTGTTGAATACAACTAGGAACTTAAATGCTAAATGGATCATTGCAAGACACTAAAGCAATAGAAAAAGCAATCATATAAAAATATACAATTCGTAAATTACAAATGTTAAATTACAGCATAAATCTGTTTCTAGAGATTATCTATTAGAATTCCAATTTTTAATATGTTCTTATGCTGATTGGATCATTAGCACTTTCCACAGTCTAGCCTCTTAATGTAAGATGGACGAAAGGGTGAAGACATGCTGTTGTTTATATACTTGTATATTTCTTTGCTACTTTAGTAATAAAGTGCTACAAAATTTAGAGAACAGCTCCCACATAAAGAATTAGAAACAGATATATGGTATTGGGTTTTTTGGAGTGGGCCCAAGAAACCAAACTAATACACTGACAATAATGGGAACCAGCTAGAAATATTTTGATAACTCATTACCGGGGTCACTAATTATTGGGATAATTAGTTATCAGCAAAATTAATTATCTGTTGGTGTCATTAATAGTCTATCGGCAATGAGCAAGACTGCACACACAGAAATCGATTTGGGCATTATCTCCCAAGCCCCTGTTCCACATCCCCTTTTATTTTACTCTCTGTAAAACAGTTGTTTTACAAACAAACATGCTGTTGCCATTAAGCTCATTAGGATTCTCACAACTTTTGTTTTTTGTCCTGATCAGCCAGGATGCTGGCACAGCCAAGTTAACTTGTTCCCACAACTCATCACTGAAGAACATCAACTGGGGAAAAGGGTTTTCTGATGCTTTTAGCATTGGTATTCTCTGCCTTGTTACAGCCCCATTTTTACCTCCATTAAAGAAGAAAGTAGAATTTGCTGAATGAAATGGGAACATTTATAACTCCAAGTACTTAGAGTATCTCAATGTCATTTTTAGGCCAAACAATAGTATATATTCTTTTCCAGGGCTATGTACATGAAGAAGCTAATCAATTCTAGCTCTTAAAAATAATTTCATAACAAGCAAAGCCCCCTGAGGCATGAATTGAGATTTGAATGGTATAACTTTGAGAATAATTTTCCTTTTGACATCAGAAAAGTACTAGTGACAATCTTCTGTATGACATTTTTAGGTAGGTAACTGAACCTGGTGAAACGGGACTGTTCTGGCTGGTGTGACTCTTGAATACCCTTCCTTTCTCCCTTGCTCCTTACTTGCTATTTCCCACTTAGAACTTCGGTCCCTTTTGGCACTTGCTTGGGTTGTACATTTATGGTCGTCCCTCTCTGTACAGCATCAGGCACAGTGAAGGTCTGGCTGCAGGTGTGATACCAGGCTGCACTCCAAAGTAGTTGGAAAGTCTCACACCTGGCAACTGAGTTGTGTGTGCTGCACAAAACCATGTGCAAAACAGTGTCTCTGCTCTGTACTGGAATTAAAATTTGAGAGGGCCAGTCAAGCCTACTTGGGAAATTGTAAAGGAAAAAGATAGACTGTAGGTTGTGCAGGAATAGGTAATAAAATCCTTATTTAAAATAAGAATGCAAAAAGTCAGATTTACTCCATTGCCTATCTTGTTGGCATTTCTAAGCTCTAATTTATAAAATCCACTAACTTGACTGGTCTGTAATTGAGAAAAAAAATTGATTTTAAGTAGCCAAAGACATTTGCTGTAAGTGTATTACCCTATTGCTCCTTTTGTTCTTCTTCATTAAATTGCACTGGGATGTTTCAAACCAATGGTGAAGTAATACAAAAATTATTCTTTAAAAAAATACCCTATGCAGCAGAAAACAATGAAGAAATATTTAGAAGCATAGTAACTACTGGAAAAGCATAGATTTGGCAAGTAAGAGCTACCTTCTTTAAGGATAATGAACATCAGGCTGCCCTTAGCTAAAATGGAACGGGATTAATGTAGCAAAGGATAGGATATAGCTGGCTGTCTCCAACTCTGTTTACGTTCTCGGTAGTAAATCACCTCTGCAGTTACTTCTTTAAAAACCTTCTGCTGGGAAAAAATTGTATTTTATTTTCCACATGAACATAGCTTAAAGGGAAAGGGACTGCTGTTAGAGAGCAGATTTATGAATGGTGGCAGCAGAAAGGAATTCATCCTTTTTCTATTTCTCAGCAACAGAGTGACATCACTAATAGCAAGACCAAACCACATGACTTCATAATTGATATCCTTCCTAAATTAATAGAGGAAAGCAATATTTTCAAGGGCAATGACATTACCATATATTAGCATAATTGCATGGTTATGGTGTAAGCAACCAAAATAGATGTTGTTGAAACTTCAGTTGCGCTAACGGTGAACCTATGGGGTGTTTATTCTTAATTAGACATATTTTCCTCTTGCTGCACCCTTTCACCTCAAGGTCTTTCATTTTAATCTTAACTGGTTTGCAAACAGTTTTGTGGCTAAAAATTGCTATATTTGTAATTATGAGTAATGAGTATTTTATTAAACCCTTTTTACATATTAAGAATTGTCTTATGAAGTAAGAACTGTTATACCCTGTATACTAGGGATGGTAACTAAATTAGTCCAATATGATTGAATTTTTTTTGTGCTTAAATGTGTTGTCATATTTGAGAGATTGAATTTATAAAGATTGCAGCATAATATCTGTGATTTGATAATTACTTCAACACTGATGTTGTTAAATTTACATCAAGGAAAATAGAAGACCTGTTTATTCATGAGCTGATAAAATATTAAATGGTATCTCATTCTTGATTTAGATGATGTGAGGAAAAGGCATAAAACAGCTGCCAAGAGGAAATTTATAATGCTGGGCAGGTTTCTGTGGTCTTTACTTGATGTCATTATAACAAAATTTATTTTGTGGTAATGCAATTTCAGCAGGGAAATAATTAATGGTCAGGCCACCATCCAAGGGTAGCAGCCATGCTTAAGTTGGGCAGCCAGCCCAAAGTCACTGCAACAAATCAGATGCTGAAAACTAATCCAATCTTCAAAAATTCAATAAAATTCATAAACACGGAGGTTAAGGAATGAATATAAAGATTGTATTTGGAAAAAGGCAAAAGTATAAAAAGTGTAATCCTAGCTAATGTCAAAGGGAAAAATATTTTGTAGTGAGATAGCAAATATCACAACTCACTTGAAAATATAATCAATGTGTTAGATAAAAGTATAGGTGGTATTTAAAGTTGTCTAACCAGTTAAAGGGGTACTACAAAATGATGTCAGTTTAGAATGTAGTTGCAATATTTAGTTGTGTAAAGAAAGAAATGTGGATGGGTAAGCTCTCAAGAACACAGAACAGCTGGACACCCTCTCTTGGGCTTACTCGTGGACTGTACTCAAGCTGGTGAAGCTTTGTGAACATAAAAATGGTGACAGGTGCCCTGTGGTTTGGCAGTCACATAAATCCCTTGTGTGGAGATGTGTGGTTCTGAAATAGGATCGATAAGGCTATGCTTCAGAAGAGCTAAAGAGAAGGGCTCCACTTAAATTATGCTTAAATTATAGCTCCAGATGGAAGTCTAAACAAGCACACATCTTGATGGAGTCTTTCTCTTCACATATGTCTTGCTGAAACAAGAAAGTCTCTTAGAGGTCTTTTACCCTGCAACACCTGTGCTTATAAGCAGAGTGCCTGAATGGGAAATCATAACTGAGTAACAGTGGTGCTAACACCAGCTGAACTCTACAGGTGAAATGTATTGTCAATCTCTATACTTGAGTTATTCTGTTACTTAACATGACACAAAGGATGCTTAACCTCAGTCCCCTGCCAGTAACTAAATGGACAACTGCTTTTTCCAGTGTCTCCACTCACAGTGGCTATGGGGGTGCCTGTGAGCTCTTAGTCAGACAATATTTCAGCTACTTTGGAACTCCATGTTAATGCGGTCTAAGTGATTGTCTTAAATGTCACTGAGAGTTACTTGTCCATGTCCCCAACTTACTTTCACGACACATGTGTGAGTGTTGCGGTTTGATGGCACTCACAGGCAACACACAGTCTAACAATAAGAAACAGGATTCTGATCATGCCTTCTTCCCACTTGAGATATCTTACCCACTTGGAATAAGGATGCATGTCATCTTTAGTCAGACTTAGTACAGTTTTCTTGGTGTCTTATATGGCACTTTCCATCCGAGCACCCTCTTCTAAGAATAATGAAAGCAGTCATGATAGGGTATTCATAGCACCACTGAAAATCTCACTTGTGGGTGGTTTTAGTTTTTGGTTCTTAATTAAACTTAATTTAGATACCCAACTATGAGCAACTAAAATAGAAAATGCTGCTCTGAATTTTTGACATCTTCCACTCTTCCTAAATGATAAAATTAACGCATTATTTGCAGTGATTTTCATGCAAAGGACTGCAAAATGTTTTGTCAAGCAATAACTAGATATACTAGACCACCAGAGGAAGATGCAGAAAGAGGAGTAGGAAAATAAATGAACAGAGAAAAGGAGTAATCTGCTGAGATAAGGCGGAGCAAATGGGCAGGTGGCCTGCCTTCCTGAGCTCTCATGTCACCTGAGAAGCAGCAGAAGAGAAGGTGAGGGCTGGTGACACAGGCTGAGGGCAGGGAGGAGAAACAGTGCAGAGAGACCTGTGTGAACCAAGAGTGGCTGGGAAATAGCCACGAATGAGTGCAGAGGCTCAGAGATGAGGTGTGAGCAGAGCCTACTCCCTGGGGGCAGTGGAGCAACAGCCACAGTCACATTGTCACTCTTATTTCAGTGCACTTGGAAATATCTCATTCAGCAGTTAGCAGACACAAGCACAAGGACTGAAGAACTGCGGCAGTGAGGCACAAATACATCTCAGCACCCAGCAATCACCAAAAGCACACAACACCCTTGGGAACAGCAAGACCTGGCAAGCTGTTTAACAAAATCTGCCAAGATCATTATTTTTGAGAGGAAAAAATTTGATTAGGTCTCTCTTGATTGCTGGGAACATGACTTGAGTACACTTTAGAAAATGCTGAGCTCTGCCATTTGCGTATTTCTGCTTATGGAGCTGAAATCAATAACTTAATTTTAGCTATAAACATGGGTTTATTTTGCTTTCCTGAAGAGTTGTAATTTCAAGGTGTCTTTCAGTGGCACTCTGACTTAAAAAGAAAAAAAACAACCCCCCAAAGAATCACATCAGAAATTGATGTAAATTATATCAATAGGGTAATTTCTGGGCTTTTAAGTCTGGTTTATTGAGCTATCACTAAACTTAGAATGTGCAGGTATCTTCTTTTTATTCAACTAATGTCCTATATTCCTGACTAAAATATATTCTTGGATAGCACAGATAATATAAAAAATAGCTGGGTTTGAAACTGTTTCTGAAACTGTTATTTTTGTGTTGCTGTGAAGATCCAAGGTTCACTGTATTAAAATTTTTGTTAAAACCACCATACCTGTAAAACAGACATTAATGAGATTTGGGCAGATGATCAGCTGATTCTCTTCTTGCACTCTAAAAGGCTCTGCTCAGGGCACACCTCCTTTGGATATAACTTGATTTATGAAAACACACACAGCTTGTGGAAATTTATGTACCAGAATACTGCTGGGCATTTTGGTGCCAAAGTGCTTGGCTGCATTCGTCACTGTGATTTTTGATGAGACAAGTTCTAAATTGGTGCATTGCTGCAACTAAAATGCCCCCAGCAAATGCCACAAGTTGTGAGCCCTTAGAAAAGGATAAGGACGCTCTGTTATTACATGATTCTGTGACTCAAGCTGTGTAAGGTAGTAAAGTGAAATCACTTTGTTTTTCAAGCAATTGGGTGATAATAGATGTTGGAACTTCTTTACACAAACAGTATCTGACAACTGTGTTGTGCACATCAGCAGTTGTCTGAGCATCTATGTTTGTGTGCCACATGCCTCCCTGGAAAACAAATAAAATGAAGAGCAAACCTATCAAAGATCAGAGTTTTCAAGACTGCAAATTAAAAGGTTAAAAGTGTACATCTCGGATATGTAGTGGCTGGAAATGCAAATGAGCTCTGCAGTGTCTTGGAGAGAGACTGCAGTTTTTAGCAATATTTCTGTTGTGTTATGCATGAGTGTGATTTTTCTCTAGTCTGTACACTTTTACTCTTGTACTTTTCTGCTTGCTTTCTGCCCATGTCACCCCTCCCATTTGAACCAGACTCAAATACTACAGAAATTTTGAGGAAAGTTCTTTGACCTGTGAAATTTTTATTCTCTGTTGGCTTCCATACCCTGTGTTGGTAACTGCTTATTCCAGATTTGCCAAAAACTAGATCAACACTGCTTCAGTGCCACAGCTTTTTCTTTTCACCTGTTTCTTTAACTCAGTGGGGAGAAGCACAAAACTGTTTAACAATTCTGTGTTGCCCTGAATCTCCTCCAGAAGATGTGCAGAATTTATAGCAAATAGATAGATACAAAGCTCCCTACTGAAGAATCTAAATACTAGAGCCAAGCATGATTTTTCTACCAGTCCTTCTAAAGTGAGGCTAACAATGTTGTTCTCCTGTAGGCCACAGCTGCACAGAGTGGTTCGCTAACAGCAATGGCACAAGGTCACACTGAGGTTCCCTGAGCCCAACCCCCCAGTTGGATGGTGGATGAAAGCAGAAGCCAAGGGTAGAGTGAGACCAGGGCAAATATCAAAGGTACTGTGCTGCCCCCAGTCTCTGACCATTTATAGCTCAAGGAATTTTCACAGCTGATGTAATTCCTCTGTTCAGTAATCTATAATATATCTCTATTCAAGTGCTTGAGCTGTCTCTGGTGGGCATAAGCTTCAAGCATTCACAGTAGCCTCTGGCAGGAAACTTCACAAGTCTACTATGTGCTGAAGGAATAATCACATTTTGTTTGTTTTGTGGTGCATTTCATATCCCTAAGTTGTTGTACTGGAAGAGTCAGACTGTAATTAATCTGTTCTCCACCTTCTCCATCAGAGAACATGTGCTCTGTTAAGCACACACGAATATTAAGCACTTGATGAACTCCACTGGAAATAAACAAAAGCTTAGCCCAAACCTAAACACTAGCTCACCTGCAAATGCTTTCCTGAGCGTGAGGGCTCCGACAGCACTGCTGTGGAGCTAAACAAATTTTGTTCTGTTTTAAAGTGGAACTCCCTGCTCCAAGCCTTTGTTTAAGTGTAGCAGCTTAAAATGTCACTTCTAAACCTCTACTTTCCTTGAAACAGACTTTGTCCCTCTATCCCTGTTTGTTATCTGCTGCCTCAAAAACCTTCTGGTTTATTAAGTTATTAAATGAAGCATGTATGCCATTCCCACACAGCTTTCATTCTTTTAACTCTGCTTACATTTGATTTCCATTGTTCACTGCCTGTGGTCAGAGGCCACCAACACAAAGAGATAAATGAGCAACTACAATCATCTGGCCATCTCACAGAGGCCTGGAGATGCAAAAATCCTGCAGCCACCAAATGCGGCTTCTGGGTGATTAAGCAACTAAGTGAAAGCAGTCATCACATCTTGCATGGCTCCTCTCATGCTTGCTAATGTAATTCTGATGAACTAGTTTATTTGTAAAAATCCTGATACATTTGTGCACAGATAAAAGACCTAGAAGTAATTGAGGATAACTTAAAAAGCAAGTGTCCTCATGTTTATGACTAATGCCTCTGCCATGTAAAAAGGAGGAGGTGGGGTTTACCCGACCTTTAGAGAGGGGAGATTTTCTCTACCCTTAGTAATTTATATGTCTGTCAGTGCCCCTGGGAAACTCAACCCCTTATGTCTGACCAGTCTATTGGTGTCCTGTAAGGAGTGTCTTCACTGAACAGATTTACAAGATTGGAGGGGAATTCGATTACCCTTTTTCAGGGACTACCACTTAACAGTGACAGGGAAAACCCCTAGGCACATTTCTCCCATGTGTTATTCCACTGTCGACAAAACTATGTCAGCACCTCTATAAAAGATTCACTCTAACATTTTACAAAATAACACTCTTTGTTTATACAAATTGTGACAAGTCAATAATAATAACACAATAACAATAGCAATTGTGACAAGTCAAAGTTTGTGGTAGCTGTTGATAGAGTCTAGCTACAAAAACAGACTTAAAACCTTACGGCAAACCATAGCCACAAACTCTAAAGCAAAACAATCTACTAAAATATTATGAAGTGAAAGCAAGTTCTAATCTTTAGAGCAGTAATTAGTATGCATAGCTTACTTTTCTCACACAACACAGACATTCCTGGATGGGGAAGAAAGGCAGGTTCAACTCGTCAGTCGACCCAGCTGTTCCTATGGAAATATTCCTCTCAATTTTCTCCTCATTTCCAATCTCCCTTTATACTTTTTTTTCTTTAAATTTAGGTGGAGTTTGGTGACTTTAGTCATAAAGCTAAATTTGGATAGTGTGATGGGCATTTATTCATTTTTGCTGGATAACTGGCACAAGTCAAAAGGGTCATCACATTCCCTTCTTGCAGAATGTTTGCGAAGAAAGGCCACAATATCTTCACACCACTCCGTTCTTCAGTACATCCTGTTGTGACAGGTGCTTATCAGAACTTAGGGAACTTCGTGAGACGTGACATTTATGTTATCTGGCAAATGCCAGCTGGAGTCTATTCAGGAAGTGGCAGCTGGTCTTTCCTCTTTAATTCTTATTCTATTTCAACTTTTGACTTTTATCTATTACTCCACAGCCTCCTTGTCCCAATCTCCATTCCTTTCCCAAGAGCTTTATTTTTGAGCATGTGACTTGCAGTTGTAATAGTCCAGCTAAAGAGCAGGCAGCAAGAAGTTTCTTAATAAGCTTTTTTAATTAGCAGCTAAAAACTTGATCAAACTACATAAGTTTTTGGGGGGGTTAGGGACTAGATGAGGCTATGTTGTTGGGCATCCTGGCCTCCATATACCACCTTCATGCTGACTGAGGAGTCACCTGGAGATACCTAATAGAAAATCAGAGGTCAGAGGCAAATATGATGCCTGTCCCTAGCTTGGGAGAATTTCTAATAAGCACCTCAATATGCCTGGGATATAGGGCATAACATCAACCCTGGAGGAGACGCCTTTCTTTTGTAATGAAGTTGTTGACTCATCCTTGTTTTTCAAGGTGGTGGGGCAGGGGTGCTAGCTTGTAGTGCTCATTGTAATTATTCAGGGCTTAAAATATTTGCCTAGTAAATGGGATCTGAGGCTTCTAAGTCACTCTTCTGCCAAAAATGTTTCAAGACTGTGTCTCCCAGGATGTGGAACTAGGCACTGAATTGTATGTGAAGGAAATTTGTGTTAGAGTCTTATAAGCCAGAAACATCCTGTAGAGCAGGAAGGACACAACCAGGCTCCTTGGGAACCATGAGCATCCTGGTGTCCAGATCCCACCAACAGATCCCACATCTCTGTTGTGCTTTCCCTCTCTCTGGCCCAATGAAACTTGAATTCTGTTCAGCACACTGGCACAGTTCTGGCATAATGCTGGGATTGGGGGGGCAATTGGGCAACTTGATTTCACCACGCTGCAGCCTAGCCTAGAGCTTATTGGTAAAGGAACTTGAAGATTTTATGCTGATTTCCAAAGCAGGCATTCTTACAAGAAGGCTATTATGGCAAAAATATCACAATAATGTCTGGTATTTCAGAAGAAACAAGAGAAGTGGTAGCATATGTTCACTTCAGCATTTAAGATACCGACAGCCAGTAAGTGATATTTGTGCTCTGAAGCCTAAACTCTCTAAGGAACCTGCAATATTGTAAATCACATTGCTGGTGGTTTATGTATACAATATATGGAAGTGCTCCATGCTGGCACCACTATCACCCCAGAACATAAGAGGATTTTTGGATCTCATATCCTTCTGAGGCTGTCATCTGTTGCGAGAGGCAAAACTAAAGTGTGTATGTGCAATCCCTGTTTTATTCAACAAATCGTGAACATTTGGTAGTGAAAAAAATAAAGGGCTGAGTGCTGCCTCATCACATGAGAAGTGTTTCTTTTCTTACCATTCTTAATCCATATAAGATACCCAAGTACTTCCAGCAAAAGCTGTAATTCAGAATGGCGAAACACTATAGGTTTATAATGTAAAGAGTTTGATTCTTCTGTTGTCTTTTTCTTTTCCCCAAAAGACCAAAACATTTAAATAAAAAAATAAAGGAAAAAATACCTTCAGCTGAAGAGCAGTCATCGAAAACACCAGTTTACTGGTGATTTTCTAACAATAGTAGCTACTGGGGAGAAAAAGTAAGGGAAGGAGAAAGGAAATGTGTTGCAGGTGTTCCAACACTCTTCACTTGCCACCCTCAAACAGCTCATGCCGCAGTGGGGGAATTCTGAACTAGGCTGAAGTCCCTCAGGAAATACATTAGTGAAAAACAGGACATAGAAAAGCATGACCTGAAAGTGGATGTCAAGGTGAGGGATGATTTCTCAGTTGCTGTGGGAGTTCATTGCAATCTGGGAGAGTTCCATTGTACAGGAGGCCATGCCCTCCTGCTGGGAAGCACCTGTGTGCCAGAGGAGCAGGTTTGAGGGCAACCTCACAGCACAGACCAGCCCCTCATCTTAGAACTGCAGACAATTTTTTAGTGCCTTGGGCCCCACTTGGCAAGTGCCCATTGCAGTGGTGATGTGGGCACTGACAGTCCAGACTCCTTGCCTGGGGCACCTCTTCCGCTCAGAGAGAACAGAAGGGAGAAAACCAGAGCAGAGCAAAGCCCCTGTCTCACTGCAGCAAGGCCCTGCTGCTGCTTGCAGGGATTAGCCTTTGGCAGAGTTTATGGAAACATCAGCTGTTGCAGTCAGGCAGAAAACCAGAGACAGACTCATGCTTAAAAAAAAGTCACAATAGACTCCTTATATGAGCAAGGTTTTGAGAGGCGTCACAAAATGTGTCTAGAATACTGTGATGAAATCCTGCTCAGCCGCCTACCAGCATGTTTCAGAGGGCAGTGGAGAACCCAGGCCTCCCTCCTGCCTGCCATGCTGACCCACTGCCTGTTTGGTCAGGCACGCAAAGAGAAACACCAAGAAAAACTGCTATTTAATAGTCTAAATTCGGGATAGTTGGAGAAACCAGGTTGAAAAGGAAATGAGAGACCTGGAAAGTGAGGCAGAACATACCAGGAGAAGAAACTATGAGAACACCAAGATGTGTGTGAGTGGTTTAGCAATTCTGTCAAAATGTTCCCAGCATCTCCAAGAAAGTGGGGGGAAAAAGGCTCTAGATTTACAGATCCTGAAGTTTATGAGATCCTAATAAAAAAGTCTGTTGCCACATACTCATCAAAATCTACTGTCCACATATAGGGCCAAACAGAAATTGCTGTTTCTTGTGTTTTTATGTTGTTCTGTGTCTTGCTGATTGAAAAACATAGATGATATAGGGGAAATATAGAAATTCACAGAAGATCCTTTTTTTAATAATACCTTCTGTGGTGATTACAGTTTGCCTTTGCCATGGGCCCGTCCTATACTTTATCATAATGCTTTTGCACTTGGTAAAGAGCAGAGCATTTACCCTGCAAGTAGCCATATTATAATTGGCAAATTTCCATAATCTATCTTCTCTTCTACTTCCTCGCAAGATACTCCCAAGGGAAAAATGTGTTCTCTTATCATAGTATTTCACATTATAATATCTCTAAGTTACTGTGAAATGTAGGATGGACAAACCTCGCTACATATATCACATGATTTCTGTGATTAACCCTCTAATGGAGACATCTTGATGAGAGACCTCAGGGAGCACTGGTGACATTTTGTAGGGAAAACAGTTTGCTCTGGAAGGGGCAAGTTCCCAAGAGACCCACGTGAAAGCACCTTTGTCTTGATCTCACTTGACAGTGCAGACGGTGCCAGTGCTGCGTGTCCTCAGGGCACCTCATGGTGTGAAAGCAGGCTTTTTCAGTTCTTGCTCATCCTCTCTCCCTGGAGATTTCAGGTCACTGACCTCTTCAACGCAGGATTTATTTCCATTGTTTCTTTTATTTCTCCATAACTGAGTAAAAACCTGTACATCTAGAAACACAAATTTCTTTGTATTATTTTAAACCAGGGCAATATTTTCAGATCTCTGTTTGCAGAGCAGATAGTGCAGTGAGCTCCATGTGCTGCTGGGTTTGGAGGCATGGCTTTAAAGCTGGTGGGAATGTTGGGAGTGCAAATGCTGAGTATGTCTCAGATGCTTATGGAAAAATACAAGTGAGCCCCCTCATAATCTGAAATACTCTGTTTCAGTCAGTATTTGCTACAATTGAATTGGACTTTCCTTGGCATACTCTCCTTTATCTGTATCATTTCATAGTCAATTCATAGAGAAATGTCAAGCTGGCTGACTGGCTGACTGGAAATCTTTGCTGTAATATATACTCAAAGGGCAGATCTGTAAACCTGACAGGAGAGCAGATACTCACACAATTCATTGCTTCTGACTGGGCTAGAACTGGTGAGGTAAAAAGTTTTTTACTGTTGGGATCAGGGGATTCATACCCCACCCCAGGGGGTTGCTTTGCTCGGGATCATAATGATTAACACATGGAAACATACTGATATCCTGCTTTTTGTTTCATGCTAAAAGTTTCATTGATCTCATGGGACTTGGCACTGCTTTGTATGTGCAACATCTGCCCTATAAGAAATAGGAATGTGAATGCATGTGAAATAGGTACAGTTTAAAAAGCAAGAAGTAGAGCATAAATCTAATAGCAGTGCTTTGCCAAAAGTGTTATGGATTTAAATGTTGATCTACACATCAACACCTTCTTTTGTTACTGACTAATATGGAGAACAGGGAGTAACAGAAGAACAGTGTTTGTATTCTTTAGTGAAAGTGTCTTCCAAATGAACTTGACTTCATGTCTGTCTTCCTTCTCTCCTTCCCTTCTCAAGTGTTCCCTTGCTATAAATTTATTGAATTTTTAAGTCATGGCAGTTTCTATTGGTCTTTGATGAAAAAAAAGCATCTGCATGTGGGTTTGAACATCTGATCTTGTATGGCTTCATTTTTTAGGGATGTGAGTGACAGTTTTAAAGAAATTTTCTTGTGGGGCTGTTGAATATTTTTTCCTACCTTCATGAGAATATTCCTCTTTTCATGTTTTTAAAATGGAATTTTCATTTTCATTTCTATTGCTTGAGGAAAATGAAATGGAGCACCAGTGAAGGTGACTTCCCTCATTCAGATTAGATTGGTCTGCTTTCTCATTAGAAAAAAAAAAGGGTAAAGAAGATGAAGCACTTGACAGTGCAGCCATATCAATCTTAGCTGATCTTAACTTTTGGGAAGATGAGTGGTTTCTGAGTTAGTCTTTCATCAGGCTGTCAGGACATTATTTTCTCTTATACACTGTAGGTTCTCTTTGCATTTCTGTGGCATCTTCAATCCCAAAGGACCGACAGCACCTTCTATCCATCTGATCTGTCTTCTCCCTCTGTTGAGGTAGAGCTGCCACAGTCTCAAGAGCACAAACTGCAAACATGTTTAATTTTGTATAATACTGTCCCATAGTGAAGGACAGAAGCAAAGCAGAATCCAGTAGAAACAGCAGGGGACCTTCACATAAAAGTGTAGCTAAAAATGAATATTCAACTAATATCATTTTCTGAAGACAAGTTTCACTTCTCATCATTTACCTCCTTTGAACCTATTTGTATTACAGGTATCATGTGGAAGGTATCTGATCTGCCTGTCACACCCTATAGCTTGTATTTTGATCAAATTTCTGGTTTCTTCTGAATTTGCTTAGTTAGGATATGTTTTCTGAGTCTCAGGGGTGCTCAATGTCTTTGCAAAAAATCAGTGGCTATTGATGGAGCCTGTTTCATGTACTCATCCTGCTGAAACACAGGCTCCCTAGAAAGACCAAGTCATGAATCTCAAATGAATGCTTGCTCCAGAAAATTTTGATCATAACAGCAGTACCCTGCTAATGCACAATGGACATATGTCAGGAAACTGGTTGGGATCATAACAGCCTGTTCTAGCTAGTAAGGTAGTTCAGGACCTGGGTTAAGCACCAGCATTCAGGGTTTACAACTGCTATAAACAGAATAGCAACAGTGCTCTCAGACTTTAATTCAGGAACTGAATGGTCAGTGATACGATTTTGTGTGGCCTCCACATTGCTGTCTGCAAGGAAACAAGACAGCCAGCACAACAGCCCAGAGTGCACTTTCAACATCCTTATTTCTCCTGGGAGGAGGCTACTTTGGTGGTGAAGGGAAGAAAAGAGAGCAGCAGTTTATTTACAAGCATGGGCAGGGGTTCTTGGTGAACAGCCCCAGAGGAAATGGCTTGTTAAGTGGAAAATTTTCAGCCCCAGATGGCTGAAATTGTACTGAAGAATGTTTAGCTAGTAAAAGAAAAGTTTGAAGGACAGAAATCTGTTGAAGTTGGTGAAATGCTGTTTAAGGCAGAGGAAAGTACTAAGGTCATTCTTGTAAATAGCTTTTTGAGAATCCTGTTTTCACCAAGGTTATTCTGATTTAATGACATGCCACATCTCCACACTGAGGCTTTGTGTGTGGCAGTGCGTGGTCTAGAGTTATCTTTAGCACGGGCCATTTTCCTAATCGTTCCTGAACATGATTTATAGGTGAGTCAGTCTGCCAAGGAGATTTGGTATTCATGGTAGCAACTCATCTCGAAGGACTCATTTGGGGATGTCTATCACATACAATTACATTGGAACCCCGTTAATTAATCAATAAGGATTTCTAATGGTTATGCAATTAATGGCATTTGGAAGAATATAAAAAAGAGTAAATAACTTCAAAGTGTTGAGTCCTATTTGGAAAGCTAATACAGCTCATCCTGCCCAATTACACTGATAAGATTTTAAACTAATTGAGCTCACACTGTGACTCTCCATTACCTGACATTCAGCAGCATACAGAGAAGATTAAAGGGATTCAGGGGATGGTATGTTTATAAAACCAGGAATAATCACTCCTGGATCTCATTTAAGCATAAATACATTTTAGTTCACAACTGAGCAATACTTTATATGGAGGTTGCCATAGAAATGAACATTTTGAGAAGTTTGGGGCTTTTGCTGGCATTTCAGGTTAAAAATAGTGACCCAATATACTCAGGACCTCATTACACAATGGCAGGTGCATATCTGCAATCCAACCAGTTGCTCACCGTGGCACTGTAGGACCAGAGGGCTTGCCATACTGGATTAAATAATTTGTTCATCTAACTTGACATTTTGCCTTCTGCACTGATATTTTTGAGGAAGGCGGAAGGCTCCCCTAATGCCTATTACCTATCCAATTATGCTGTGTGGTGTACAGGGAGGAAACATCCTTCCAGAGCCCTGCAGGCAATTAACGTGCACCCAGAAGTGTGATATTCAATTACCCTTATTATTTCAGCATGCCAGCAGCAAGAGGCATGAAATTATGTAGCCTTTTAGGAAAATGTACTCAAAGTTACCAGAAACTTACATCACATATCAGCAAGACCCATATGAGGCCCACCAGCAGCAGTAAAACTGAGGAAAGGTAAGCAACAGATTATTCACTTGAATGGCCAAATATGTCTTTTTAAGCCTCTTAGTCATCCCCACAGAACCAGTCCCAGGGTATATTTTACAGGATGAAAATTTTCATCCAGAAGCAAATCTGTTACTCTTCCCTGCTGAAGCTCCAGGGTTTTAATTTGCTGTACAGAAATGGCTACTTTTCAGGGAAGGTTTTGGGCTGCTGAGCTCTCAACTTCTTTTGCAGCACTTTGGATTCAGACATTGATGGTAACCATATCCATGGTACCCTGACATCTTCTGTCACTCGCCAGACTCCAAGCAAAATGAACAAAACCTTGAAAACTGAATTATCTTTCAACAATTGTCTTGTAAAAAATCTTGCACTAGAGTCTGCACTTGAATGAGTATTTCCGTTGTCATAGAAAAATGGGATCAAAGATGCCAAATTGTATAGAAAGACAGTATAAACCCATTCCCATACCATATCAGACCATGCAAGAAAGGAGGTAGTAAGTAATGAGTGTAACTGCTGTGAGAAATTATACTTTTAATAGTTATTTATAGCAGAAAAGAGGTCTGGTAACTTTATGTCCTTCAGAGGAAGCATAAGGGAGATAATGATGAAATGCGTCTGCAGTTTTTATGGTACCAAACAAGTACTGAACTTTGTCAAACCAACGTTGCAAGTGGGCTGCAGGTGAAATTTCACAAGACCTTCAATCTCTGGAGGACGTATACTCTGATTAAGATGTATTGAATCATTACTTATTCAGTGAGAGGCAGTTAAGTTCTTCCTATTAAAAATTCAAGCAAAAAGCTTTGTCTTTAAGGCCCAAAGAAACGATCTTCCTTTTAAGTGAAAAACTGTCTGCTAAAACCAAAGGTGGGGGGATGGGTCTCTCTTACAGCTTCAGACTGTCATCCAAGCTCATAGAGTGTCAGGATGTCAGTTAAAATACCTTTCTCATACCTTTCACCAGTACTGATTGGATCAAATGTATATTCTGTAAATACATCTCTCTCCACTGATATCCATGGCACTGCCTCAATGAATACCAGGACTAAATCTGACCTGGTCCACACTTACTAAGTAATAATTTAATATTACAGCCTCTATAGAAAAAGACTCTTTGACTAAATGAACTTTTAAAATGGACTAGTTAAGAAATATAAATTTTAGTCTCTGAAGAGGATGATGGTGTTTTGGGCACAGTCTTGGGATCACAAAGAGGGCATTGTGATTTATATTCCGCAACGATAGACATATTGCTCATGGCAGACAAAAGCCAACTGCCTTCTCATGTGTCACAGTGAGCACATGGGAACAAAATATCACTTTGCCAAATTTAACTTGATTATTGCAAAATTCTTTTCCCTAATATCTCTGTTTTCTGTAGCAGGTGATAGGAAAAAGTGAGACTAATCAATTAAAATGTTTTCTTTTCCACATGAGGATTAAAACTTCACTGTGTGCTTTCAATTCAAATATTCTTGAATACCTACAGCTGTAGCTTATTGAATAAAATGAGTGTAAACTAGAAAAATGTATGGGTTTACTTCTCTCATTAATCAGAAGAATAGATTGCATTAAGATGTTGATGTTTTCCTGGAACAGAAAACAAATGATTCTGTGAACGACAAATAGGAAATAACACCTTCTCACAGATGCCGCCAAGAGCCACGAACACCAGAGGTAAATGAATAATCACCAACAGAGCAGAACAGCCATTAGACATAATGATAGAAAACCTCCTTTCACACAGACATCAAGCTTTCTGTGCAATTACAAGTTGGCAGAAGCAAACAATTGGCTTTAAAACAAGACAAAGAACTACCAAAAGATTGTGTCTTTTTGCTTCAAGTGAGTGGACTGTGAATGAATTCAGCTGCTCTGTTTGAAACAGGGTGCAAATCTCTTCAATAGAAATTCAATGTAAGAAAAAAACCCCTATTTAATAAATCAAGAAAGAACTAGCCAAATATTCAACTCTCCTGCATTTCTTTTGAAGAAGAGCTAGTAAGACCTCTCAAGAGCATCTTGAGATTTGTGTCCCTCTTGAGAGCAGTGCAAAGAAATGAGGGCCGGGGGTTGTATCACAAGCTGATGAACAGTAAGAGCATGATATGGGGAATCACTGTAAATGTCTTCTTCCATGGTACCTATTTTGCTCTGGTGGAGTGATACTGATTTCTTAAGCATCACTCACACAAGTGAGAGAAGAGTAATTTCATACCCTATCTGGCCCACAATTCTTTAAGAGTTATTTGGTTTAGTATTTCATTTATAAGCTACTTTTCTTTCATGAAGGAAGTTGCCAAAAAAGATGATGTTATTTGGGTGGCACCTAGTTAGAGATGTTGACTGAAGAAGGGACAATTTAGAAAGAGAGGAAGTGTACTGGAGGTAGGGAACAATTGATAATAAAAAAAAAAAGTATTTCTTTGGAAAAGTTCTCCCTTTTTTTTCAGATTCAGTGAAGTTTTTCAAAAGATTGGCTGTTAATACATCAAAACTTCTCCATCATGCTGCAGCAAGGACTTTCCCAGTGAACACTTGCATTAATCAAGTATCATGAATAACAGGCCTGTCTTTGTTAAGTTTGAAATTGGAAAAACACAAACAAAAGACTAAGAAAGAGAGAAAAAATATAAATTGAATAAAAATAAAATGCAAGAGAGGAGATGATGGTGAACCTGAGATTTTAAAAACTACCTGACTGTTAATAGTTTGGGCATCCTTGCAGTCAGATTGCTTTATGGGGACAATGAGGGATGATGCCAGCACCTCTGAGAAGGAAAACTAATTGGCCAAACTCCCTGGGTCTCAGTACTTGTCCCACATCTGATCAAGGTGACCCTTGCCATTGCAATGTCAGAGAAGGACATTGTCCCTTGTCACTCCTGGCTGACCACAGTGACAGCTATGGCAGTCACCCATGTATCAAGACAATGCTTTATGTGCTTCAAATACAATTTGCAATTCAAAGATTTTCCTACTTTTGTGGTAAATCAGGACCCAAGTGAATACCTGGAGTTCAGTTTCACCATTGAATTCTCCCTGGATTTCCCAAACCAGGAAAAAGCATATTTCTTTGGCTTTGCTAGCAGATGACTTTTGTGAACAAGTTTATGGGAGACATTTGAAGGTTGAGCTTGATTATCTGTTGCTTTTTTAATTTTCATTCAGCAAGGCATTTAAAACTCTGACAAACTTTTATAGCATTTGCATGCCCCAACTATAGAGACTTATGTAGTGTAAACAAATAATCAACCTCCTGGATAAGACCTTTCTTGTGAAATTTGACTGTTCTTCTCACAATATACTTAACAGTACATAAGCTCTACAAATAAACTTTCCGTAGGCTCTGAGCTTGGTTCCCTTAATGGAAAAAAGTAGCTTAATTTCTCTGCTAGATATATAACACTTTCCTTGTTAAATATAAATATGTGTATATATTCAAAACCATATTTCCTGTATATTTGCATTTAATTTTTTACTTGTTGCTAGTGAATGATGTAATTCCTTTATGCAACAACTGCCTTAGTAAGAATACCTCGCAAGTACTTTCGGTTTTTCTCTGTTCATTTGCTCAAAGCAGAATATCTTAGAATTACTAAACTACACTCAATAGAACCCTATGTGCCAGGGCACAGGGCTCCTGGAGATAAAATAGTTCCTCTACTCTCCTGAAACAAAGAAGTATGAGAAGACCAAAATCAAGCAGGACCTTCCTACTGTTATTTGCTATTTTGTCTACATATCTGGCATTTAAAAAACAAAAAACCAACCAAACAAATAACAAACAACAAATAACAAAAAAAAAACCAACACCAAAAACTCCAACTAAACAACATCTTTAAATGTGTCTTGGAACGTAGAGCATTCCTGGTTGCTGAGACAGATATTTCTCCCCAGAGAGATCCCCACAGAACAAATGTGCATTTGGCCCTCTTGACTAGATAGACTGTGCTGGCTCCCTGGGAACCAGTTCCTCCAAAAGGCGATAGTTTGTTCCAAAACTCTGAGCAGTCCTTGGCTGATACTTTAAGACCTCTGACAACCATGGTGTACTAGGTCTGTCTGAGATGGAGTCCATTTCCCCGTAGCAGCCCCCACAGTGCTGTACTCTGTATTGGTAGCTAGAAGGGTTTTGGTAACACACCAGTGTTTTGACTGCTGCTGAGCACAGCATCGGTACTGTAATGTTCCTTTCCCAATCGAGGGCAAGATTCTGGGAGGAGACACAACCAGTCCAGCTGACCCAAACTGACCAAAGGGATATTCCATACCCCATGACGTCAGCTCAGATATAAAAGCTAAGAGGAGGAGCAGGAAGGGGAGGCATTCATTGTTTCCAATGGCTGTCCACTAAGAAACCACTAAGAGGACTGAAGCCCTGCTTCTTGGGATGTGGCCAGACATCACTGTGGATGGGAAGTAGAGAATAAACCTTGTTATTTTTCTGCTTCGCTTTTGCATGTGCAGATTTGCTTTTGCTTTAGTAAACTGCCTTACCCCAACCCATGAGTTGTTTTCTATCTTATTCCCTTCCCCCTGCCTGGCTGGGAAGGGAGAGGAGGGTGGAGTGACTGGGTGGGCACTTGGCATCCAGCCGAGGTCAACCCATTACACATGGTGGATGGTTTCTTTGAAGGTCAGTTTTCCTGAGACATACACAAAATTCTCCTAAATCACTGTGAAGCCATGGAAGTAGAGATGTGTATTTTGTCCAAAACATGACATGAAATTAAAAAACAATATCACAATAAGTACAATAGGCACTGTGAGGCAATGCATGTGTATACAGCTGCCTCCTTGTCTGTATTTCGGATGACTGATTTACTTTGGTAGTCTCTGACTCCATTTTCTAAAGGAAATGTCTTAGTATGTTTCTTCTGTTGTTTTCTTCACCTTGCATATGTGCTGGATTAAAAGCAGAAATATAATTTTCTTCACGCATTTCTTGGGTTGCTCACCTTAGTATTTCAATGCATCATATATTTAATGTCATAACAACCAGGTGTCGTCATGCTTGATTTACAGCTGGGATACTGAAGTAAAAGGTAGAAGTGACCAGAATAGCTGGTAGTCATTAAAGCCTGAATGATGAGGGACCCTAAGGAGACACCTGGAGACTAATTTTTAACAGTCTCTAGGTACCCCTGCTTTCTGCCCCTCCTGCTGCTATGCAGCCCAGCAGCATCACCCTCTCCTCTCATATTTCACGTCTTGCTTTGTTCTCTGGATGCTGCTAAAATCTCCCTCCTAAATTTTGTCTGGTCACAAAGGTTCAGTTTGATAACCTCATGTAAATGAAAGCATTCCTTAGCCCAGACAATCTCACTGACTTCAGTAAGAGTAATATCATAGGGCTTCATATATCATTAAACAGGAGAAAAATAATAAATGGAGGAGTTGAAAATATATTTTCAAAATATATTTTGTATTGCATCTTGGCTGTAAAACAAATATGCATTTTCTAGTAGTCAATTCATATTATATGGACTACTAAAACAAATGTATCAGATGACAAGACCTGCACACAGATTCATATTTGTGAGCAATAAATCAGGCAGGGAGTGAAGAACCGTGTGTTGCTGTTTCCAGGAAACAATGATCATGCAGCCTCAGAGCTCAGTGTTGGATTAAATGTACAAGTTCTGGAAAAACAAGGCATTTCTTGGTCCCAGAATTGATCTTTTTGTCTGATTGTTCATTTGCAGTTTGTGTATGCTTAGCTGGGCAGACAATGAGGGAATAATGAACAGCACTGAGTTGCAAACAGGAGTTTTCCAAAGCTGGGCTGTGCTACCAGTTGGATGAGACACTTCAAGAGCAGCAAAACTTTGATGTCCTACTTGACCAGCTGTATCCTAAATAAAGGCCTGGATACAAACTGCAGTAGAGGCTTGGAAGGCTGCAAGGGGAAGGTCCATGCCTTATTTGCCCTATTTCTTAGAAGTTTTGCCTAAGCATTTTCTACCTTTCACTACTGGAACTGAGGTAGTGCACTAACTGAACTCTGAATTTTATATTGTGTTTGGAGGGCAAGAGGGTCAATGACTACTTCTTGGTCCAACCTAAACTCAAAAGTACAGTACAGGAAAGAAAAAACTCTCCTTCTAACCTGTTCAGCCACTCAGGTATCTCAATGCCAGATTAAAACGCTTTGTTATTGTTGCTTTCCTATCAGGTAGCCCTATAAAGTTTGGCTGCATTTTGAGAACTCTTATCAGGCATCCTAACCTTTTCTTTCCACACTTTCAATTCCAAAAAGGCCTACTGTTTTGACTTTTTACTGCCTACGTAAAGAGTACTGTAGGTAATCAATGGGATTACATACAGCGCATATATACAGCATGAGAATTTACACTCAGTTCAAACACAGTGATTCTCCTTTTTAAAAAGCAGATGCAAGTAGGTAAACGGCTCAACATGCAATTCAGAGAAGTGAACCTACTGCTTTCAAGAAAAAAGAAAGTGATTGGAAAGAGGAAATAAGCAGATGAGCAGAAGCAGGGAAGAAATGTTATTTTGTGAAGGAGTAGCTGCCTGAAGAGAACATAAAGCAGGGTTTCTGTAGAGCTTTATAGAGTTTAGTAGTTTATAATAAAACTATTCAGCGCCTAAGTCTGCATTCCTGGCTATTTCCAGGTGACTCACCTCTGTTAACTTCCTTGGGATGTATATAACTCCCAGACTGAAGCTTTAGTGTTCTCTCTCTGAGTTCAGCATCTTTCTGCTAATGCTAAGCAAGACAGCCTGCATTTCCCTTTGCAGACCAAGATTATCCATCCAAAGTCAACATCAGCCTCTGGCATGCAGTAGTGAATCACTAACAGGGTTATTAAACTGTCCACAGGGCTGGCAGCAATATCTCTTGATATTGTTTAAAGCTATAGAAATATTTTTCACGGTAGGAATAAACCATCTGGATATATTTCCATTCTCAAGAAAGGGCCAGCATTTCCAGTGGAAACTGCTTTAGGGAAAATGTGGATGAACTTGGCATCTTTGAAATCTTAAATGCTTTCAGATAAGCTTTGATCTTGGCACTCCATGAAGTGCATTTTGCTGGGAGACTTCACAGATATGCAGAATTAGGCTGCTCTCTGCATTTCTAAGGTCACATGGATGACTAGCATCACACTTTAAAGCACATCATTTTTATTTCTAATTAAGAAAAACACCTTGGTTAATTCCTTACTTCCAGATATACTGTATAGTCAGTAATGTTAACTGCTGTATCTATTTGTATCTGGAAGGTGATCATAAAAATAGGAAGGTCTAGAAGTAAAAGAAAAACAGTAAAGGAAATTCATACCAAAAATATTTGTAATTCTCTCATTCCCCCAGAAAAAAACCCCCTTAGATTGCAAGTATAGGTACCAGATAAACTGACATAACTACTTATCATTTAAATGTGCTATTCTCATAATTCTAAAAGCTCCAGATATTAATAAAAAATCACCTCAATATCTATTTAAATTATGACAAACATGTAATAAATATTTTGGACAGTATGGTTAAGGATGTTTTTTTATACATTCTATCACTTGTTTGAAAGTCCTGCTCCACCACAAAAACACTTCATATCCTGAATTGCATAAACTCAGTGTAGAATAAAAGACAACAGTGAATATCACTAAGACTGGTGAAGAAGCCTGTGGATGAACAGTGCATGCATACAAAGTAGGGGTCACATATTAGTGGTACAAACAAGATGATCAGAGAAAAAACCCTTGCATTTTCAAGCTTACAAACAGCCATTAGAAGCACTATGATTTCATTAAAACTAGACATAAGTCTATGTCTTTTTCCTTTTAGTCATACAATTTTTATATCAATCATTTAGTGACTTGTTCAATCTGTTCTCTGTTATTAAAGGATCTCTGTCTGAAGATGTTTTAACATCCCCAAGGGCTTGCCTTAAATATGTACTTAATACTTAATAAAATTGAATCGGAATATTGGCAATCCTTCATTTTCATACTTAACGTGTACAAAGCATCACTTAAGTAAAAGGAAGCAAAGGGCTGAAGGATAATAATGGGTCCATTTGCTGCTGTACCACTCTGGTTTGCACCTGTACTGACAGCGTTGTGCTTGCCTGCTCAGCATTATGCTTCCCTGTTCTGGAGTATGCCGTAAAGCCTTTTCAAAAAGCCTGAAAAGAGTATGTTTCTGCTGTAAACATCAGGACAGGAATCTGCTGACTGCAAAAGGGTAAGAGTTTCTTTAAAACAGGGATGCAGAAACTAATATTTCCATGTATGTGCTCTAAACAGACAGCACTTGCTTATGCAGATTTGTTGGCAAACTGTGGTCCTGTAGAAGGAAAATTATGCTGATGTGCCTGTTGTATTGTATTTTGGTGCCTTCCGTTATGATTCTCTCTGAGATCTAAAGCTGTGCCTTCTGTTGTTTCATCCATCTTGTTTAGTGGCTAATCCACAGACGTCTGCAAATTGATAGCTGATGTGCAAACTGAGACATCCTTTAATTTAAAGAGACTGCACATCTAAACCAGGAGTGGTGAGACCAATCTGCTTGAATGTATCCCAGGTCAGCAGGTGGGGAAAACTTTGGGCCAGTTAAAAGATGTCACACAGAAAACTATTGGTAGGGCAGTATAGAGCACACAAATGATTTAGTGAGCTTTCATCCCTTGAAGCACTGTCCCCTTTGTTTAAACAAAAGGTAGCTTTTCAGGGCACGATGGAGAGAAATTGGTACCTTTTCTATTTTGTTGTTAAATAGGACTTCATGTCAATGCCTTACGTGCTGTAGTTTTCCAACAACAGAACAAGCACTGAGGGAAATGGACCCATTATCCCTTTGTTCATGGAAGAATCTAATAAATGCTCAGCCTGATCTGCTCTGCTCAATGGAGTAAGGAGAGCGGACCTGGTGAAGAGCTTGAAAAGCTCTAATCCGGCTTGAGTTGTGCTGTACCTGTTTGGCACTACTGTCACATAGCCTCCTTGGATTAAGCCTGGTTCCACAATGATCGTGTCAGGCTCTTTTTCTGCAAGTGTTTCCGTGGGTTTTGTCACACGCAGAGATTTTTTTAGATTTTCTCTAATCCACAGTTTTATACTCGTAGCTAAATTACTTTCTAAGCAGAATCACCACTTACCAAAGTTTTTACTGGATAACTCTGCCAAAATTCATAGTGCCACTCCTGTGGCCAGGGCATTAGAAATCCTTTCTAGAGGAGATCTTGGCTTATCAGGCAGCCAGCTCTGGCTCTCACTGATTTCCTTCCCCAACTGCTGATTCCCACCCCAGCTCACAGTGAAGCCAGTATGGCTAGCACAGGCTCTTCTTTGCAACCCACACATGTCCACACATCTCCACTGCTGGGGTGGGTGTCTGGGATATGGAAGGAGCAACAATGAGATGCAGAGCTGTAGAGAGGTGGGAGAGTGCATTGCTCCCCTGGCACGGGTGCAAATCCAGAGTCAATTGTGCTTGGCAAAAACGTGGGTAGACTGTGGACACCCAGAGGTTCACTTCATCATTGTGAGTGTTTGTGTGCATCATACAGGTCTGCTGTGCAAAAGCTGAGTCTTGTACCACCATGTACCTTATTTGGCAACAGCAACATTTGATTTTCTAGAGAAAGTTTCAGAGAACATGTAAGTGTGAATAGGGTTTTGTGAGTAGAAATCTGACAGAAAGGCTGGAAGAATGTGAGTTCTTCTCCACCAGTACACTGAGCTCCCTTGTGGTCTGTGTGGTCATTCATACCCCAAGGAGATGAGGCTAATGCAGACCCATATGGGCACAGTGTCTCCTACTGTCATTTTACAGCAGTACAGAAATCACTTGCAAAGGGCAACTGATATCGCACTGCAGGTCATGGCTAACTATACTCCACTTTCCTCCCACCTGTATGTTGTGTACCTTTACTGACCCATACAATCCTGTGCTATGCCAAATTTGGGGGACATGGGTCATGATAAAAATTAAAGGCTGCGCCTTCTCTCTTCATTCACACCTTCTTCCACCCTACAGCTGCACACTGATGAAAAGGCTGAGTGGAACAGTGAGTTTCAACTGCTGTGGTGATATATCTTTACTCCAGAGGGGTTAAGCAATCCTAGGATCTTCTTTACCTGAATATAACCTTCCAGTTTTTTGAAAGAGACTGCTACTGTATTTGAATAATCTCTTTACATACGCCAGTATTATCTCAGAAAGCGTGCCTTCCTGCAGCTATGAAATCATTTTTTATGTTTCTAATTCTGCCAAGAAACTCTAAAGGGAGTATTTTTATGTTAAGGTAAGCTTGTAAATTTTAAAAAGAAATAAGGATTGAATTTGAAATATAATTGCAAAATGCCCTCTCCAAATCTGATAACTTGACACAATCAGGGGCTCTAGGAGGGGACTGATAGTGAATAAACGACAATGTTTTAAAATTTATTGTGAATCCAACTGAACTATGCACAGAGGTATATCCACCATCTCTGCATGCATGTGTGTCATCTGCTTTTCAGAACAACATGGATTTTGACTACCTTTAATAACTAAAAATCCGATGACATTTCCTACAGGCTTAGTATTAGCATCTGTGTTCTCTCTGGGTTTCACTTCAGTTAATCCAGCCTGACCTACAGTTTCAGCCACTTTCCAAAGCCCCCTGGCTCTGTGATATAGTGACATTGCCCGTGACACTGCAGCATCCTCCAATGCCAGCCCGAAGATCAGGGTGGTACTTTGAATGAGGAGAGGGTGGGGGTATGCCAAGGGTCAGAAGGGTATTTCTAACTGAATTTCTTGTAATTTTTCATTTAAAAAAACCCTTCTGTTTGTGAGAATAGCCATGGTACACTTAGTGAGAAGGACAAGGGACAAAGGATGTCAAAGGCACAGCAAGATCCTAACTGTCTTCTAATGAATAGTGGCATAAATAGGAACAACCCTCTGTGGAAGTCAGTGGGGTGGATTTACATCTTTGTTGACAAGAGAGGAATGATTCTCACACACAAGGTGTCATTGCTAACATAGGTGTCTGTTTTATAGCCTGATTCCTGGCATATGTTTGTGAGCACCATAGAACACTGTAGAGCTATTGATTTGAAAAGAGAATTTTGTGGCTTTGATCTCACCTGCCATTGCTTTGTGATTTTGTTTTTGTGTTTCTTTTGCAGACAGCTAAATCCTTTCCTCCCAGTGTCACTGAGCCATAGACAAACACTATTGTATTGGGACACTACAAAAAATATGTTTTGGCAGTTTAATCAAAGGGGGTGGAGAGGAGCTTTGGGTGCTGGCATGGTCCCAAGCAAATTCTTTTTTTTTAATCTGATACTTCTTTGTTAAGCAGCTTGTATGCTTTCAGACTTCCCAACAGCTGCCACCAGTCATGGCTGACCCTGCTGTCCCAATGGCTGTAAGTGTTGCTTGACTGGATCAATAAGCCCCACTGGGTAAAGGAAGATGGAGGGTCTTGTGTCGTTCTACAGTATTTCACATAGAAGAATAGAATAAGCTCAAAATGAACATGTCTTCAAACCTGCCTTTGTGCCAAAGGGAGAGATTTTTTCATCTCAATTTTCTGTTTACCCGACTAAAGGTAGAGATGATGGGAAAATGGATTTTTTACCTGGAAGGAATTTCCAGTGTTTGGGGGTTCAGTTTCTACCTTTGAGGATATTAAAAGGTGAAATAAAAATGTTTATCACAAAGGTGTTCCTGAATAATTTTGGAGCAAAGAGTGCTTCTGGTTGTGCCATCACAGTGTGTGTACTATCAGATATATAGTTTAGGCAGTATGTCCTGAGACCATGGGGTCACCATGTAGGTAACAACAGCAGCCATAAAGCATGGAACAGCTGAGAAAACCACATAATGAATGCTGAAGACATGCTGACAAGTTATTTAATTTCGGTCTTCTGGTAGAATAATATAATTTACTATTTTTAGTTCTAAACTAAATAACAAATTAAACCCAGAATTTTCTTAAGGGACTCTGTGGAAGCTATATGTCATTGGAAAAGCAGCTGGCTTGAATCTTTTTTCCTGTTCAGTTAAGAAGTGTTTTCTTTTCCCCCTTTTCTTTGTGATGCTCCAGAAGAATAAAATCTCACCCACATTTCAGCCCACCCTCAAGAGAGAAGAAAACAGTTGCTGTGCCTGGAGTCAAATCCCATAACACATAGTCAGGGACTTCTTTATCAGAAAAATCTTAATCTTGGTTTCTTTCCTGACTCCTTGGACACAGCCTTGGGACCTTATAAATCTTGGAGACCACCCAAGTCTTCGAAATGTGGCCAAGAGAGCTCTTGTTGAATGCATTCCCTGAAGTTTTATCTAAGAAAGGAGGCAGAATTTACTGGCTCTTTCAGAATATGGGTTTTTTTAATTTTTTTTTGTTGTAGTATTTTTTCAGCTTTCTTTCAGCATCTGTCTAAGCAATGTACACTGGTTCATTGAGAGGGGATGCTTCATACAAAGGGTTACTCACTGAAAGGGAGTTGCACAGACCCAAGTGATGTTCTCTCTTTTCACTACCTTGTGGGGTCACTTGCAGCTGACTTGGAGAAGCATCAGGTAGGGGCATACACTGTGGAAACAATCCTTTCAGGTTTGTCTGTGATCTGATGTTTATTTGATTTCTTTATTTTGCTTTCTTGCTTTCTAAAGCAGAGACAGCAGGTCAATTTCAGTCAGGAGACAGGCAGTGTACTGTCCCTCATGCTCCTTTATGTGCTCAGAGTAGGAGCACATGTCTGCAGTGAGAAGAATGTGTGCAAGTTACTTTTACATGCCTATTTTTTGGCCTGCCAGGGGACTGTGTGGTAGCCTGAAGGTTTCTTTTCCTTGGGCACTGTGCTGTACTCAAAGAGTAGGTGTCTGATAGATGTTGGCTTTTTTTGGTGTCATGGTTCTTGACATGATCTTTAATCTACAGGTAACCCAATCATCAGGACTAGCAGGCAAATTTTTTTCCCCTTGTTTCCTTCTGTTGTATATTTCCAAAAGGCATTTTGTCATTTGGTTTTGTATCCATTGCAGGATCCAGCTTAGATCATTTTTTGTCAGTTACTGTTGTTTTACCCTTGTATGTCTTAACCTGTGAAATCTAGTTTTACTTACATGTCTGTCTTTTTGTCTTTCTAGCTCTTTTCACTTATATCCTTTTAAAGGGCATAATATATTTTTAAATATTCCTTTAAAGGTAGATATTTATTTAATGTGTGGAGTCCATTTCTCTAGGTTTTTCTTCTGGCTGAGGGTAAAGATTTTGGTTACTTTCAGCTCTTCAGACAGCATTAAATTCCTTTCTCCTTCCACAATCAAGCTTCTGTATCATCTCAGTCCAACAGATTTTACTGATTTGTTTTCTTAGCTTGTTTAAATTTGCTTTTCTGAAATCCAAATCCTTAGTGAAAGACCTACTCCTATTTATTCTTTGATTTGAAATATAAGCTGAATCAATTTGTGATCATTCTGCAGTTACTTATTATTCTGTCCATTAGCCATCTCTCTTTTAATGCCCTTTTTACTTGCTGAAATCCCATAATGTTACATCCCATTGACTGCTTCTAACTAGATGGAGAAATGTGCTGGCTAATATAACCACAAATACCTTGTCATTACTGGTATTGATAGGATTCATTTTTCATCCTATATTTTGGAAATCCAGTCTTCCCATAATGCAACAGGAGCCTGTAGTATTTCTCTTTGAAATGGAATGAAAACTCTCTGTCACAAACAGTCAGACCAGTTTGAAAGTGCAATCTCTCCACTTATCCAAAAATTCAACCAAAACCCACCAAGCACCTAGTTTTGATTGCTGAAGCACTATATCCCTAGAAATACCTGTTCGACTTCCAGTGACCTTAACCTACATGTCACCCAGTAGGACCAAATGTTGTACAACCTGTCTTCTCCTTTTGTTAAAACTATAAAACACTGCTTCCTCAAAAACCTGAGGAATGGGGGAGACATTAAAGCTTTTCAGAGGATATTTTGGGAGATTGGGTCCAGGCAGAACCCATGGTTAAACCATGACCTTGGTCATCAGTGGTGGGGGATTGCCATGGATATGTGTGACTGCACATTAAAGTCAGCTATATTGCTTGTGCCCTTCTTGGTTTAACTCCCCCCTGGGATTTAATTGTGGAACAGGAGATGGTATCAAAGCAGAACAGCAAATGATGGATTATTCAGCAAACATTTTTCAGTTGTTTGGATTGGTGTTTAGAATATAACTATAAATAAAGGGCAGAGAAAGAGATTTCTTGAACACTTAATGCATCTGGATTTAAGAAAGTTCTAGCTGGGTATTTTTTAGGATTCCACACAGTTGTAAGGAAACTTAAAGAATTTTGAGAAATCCTTTTAGCATAAAATTCAGTGTTTCTGCAGGGTTTTGTAAGGTGACAAATTTGAATCCCTCAAGTTAGAAAGCCTGGTCAAGTGTTTTTAGGCTTATGAAGACTGCCTCATTTTCCTATGCAAAAGATAGATTTTTAAACAAAATTCATGCATTGTAAGGTAGGAGAAGCCACATAAGATGCAAAACTTCAGAGCAGGATGTTGGAAATCCAGTAAAACTCCAGTTTTGTGGTTCCAGGGAGAATTTTATAATTTTCTTCAATAAAAATGCTTAAAAAAAAAGTATCAGATAAGCAAATCCAAGCCCAAGACACCATTTTACAGTTATCAAGGTGTTCTCAAAAATGCGCCATCCTAATGTGGGAAAAAGATTAGAACCCTACTGTGGCCAGGAGGGTGAGACAGCCCTGCTCTTTGTGCATAGCCAAGTTGTGGTTAACATAATCTGTCATAGGTATTTTTCAACAAATAGCCTGTGATCATTAAAGCTTAAAATTACATTCTCTGGATGGTCTAATTCCTGTCTATCTTTGCTATAATCACTTTGCTCAGAGCTGTAATTTATTTTTTTCCCTTGTAGTTTTTGCTATGAGAATGTATTTGCCAAAGTTAGAAAATGTGTCTGAGACTACCATCTATTGTGATGTAACTCTCAAGTAGCAGTATTATTGTTAAAATACAGTAACTTGAGATATATTCCTACTAGACACAGAAAGGAAATGCAGATTCATTATGATTTGCCTGAAAATCCTTTTCATCTGGATCTTACTGTGGCCAGGTGATGCTAGCTGCACTATTGCCAGATTCTGACCAACTAGAGCGTTCTCAGCTGTGGTCCTGAAATGGACCTGTGTTGTCATAGCATCTCTCAAGAGCACTCTGACATTTCAGATAAAACCTCTACCTCTCCTAATCTCTTAAATCTCAGAAACATCTGCAAGGGCTTTTGGTGTCAAGAAAAGCTGAAGGAGTTACTGTGTTGTAACCTTTCTTGCTTTGAGTTTTACATGATTTGAAAATTATGTGGGGTAAGTGCCATTTGACTCTTTCAAGGTTAAATTTCAAATAGAGAAGGACAAAATGAGAGCTGAACATAATTACTGAGAGCAGTTCACATTTGTTTCTGGACACCTGCTTGAAGCCCCTAGAGATGACTTCAAATGGGTTAATCCCTTTCCAGAGGCCAGTGAGCTGCTTGAGGGCTGGATTTTGTCAAGTGAGAAAATAAGTCAGTTCTGCAATGAAAGACAGGGGTAACGGAGGGAAGAGATTAACTAAAACACACACTGTAAATAGCTGCAATAGCAAAGAAAACACTCCTCTCTCATCAGCATTTTCCACTTGGCTTATAGTATTAAAAAAAAAATCAGATCACAGATTCACTACAAATTTATAGCTTTCATTAGGTTATAGGATAGTTTAATGTGTCACTGTTTACATAGTGGGTACATAATTTTGTCAGTGTCCTTGCTTCAGCATTAACACTGTAAATTTAATATTCACATAGATTAATATCAAGCTCTGCCTGAAACTACACATGCATATTTCTTCCCTTTTCCCATCACAGTGCTAGAACCAGTACAGCACCACTAACAAGACCAGCAATGAGTTGTGGTGTGGACAGGATGCTTGTGTCCAAACTAGTGCCTTGTCCAGCCCATTCTGCATGACCATCTATGTTGACTGGAGAAGAAACTTGCAAGGGAACTTTGCATTAATATAGGAAGCTATGAGATAAATTTAGCTGTGCTGCTGTTCTCATTTCGAATCTTCTGATTTTTATGGGGAATAATTTTACATCCCAAAATTAGTCTTACCTCATATTTTTGTTGCACCGAAAGAGACAAGTAGCATCCAAAAAAATTACTCCATAGTAGAAAAGTGGTAATGTGTAAGAGAATTCCCAAAGGAAGCTGCTTAGTACAGGAGAGCTGTAGTGACATCCTGCAGTAAGGGACATACCATAGATGTTTGAGTTTACTAGTTACTGCTGAGTGACTCCTGTTTGAAAGCTGTCAAAGCCATCATCTAGTGCCTGTCACCCCCTGCATGCCCAAGGAAGAGCACTGAAAGCTTGTCTTTTCAAAGCATTGTAGAGTGACTAATGGAACAAAACGGGAGTAAAAAGTCTCACTTAAATTGTGTCGTTAGGATACAGGTGTGGGAATGTCCAAATCCCTGAATGTAACACCATGGGAACACATTCACTTTACCTTTCACGGAAGTGACAATAAATGTTTTATAACCAGTTCACCACATGATAGTTAGGTACTCTGCTAAGTGAGGAAGACATGAAAGCTAAACCACTACCAAGTGCAAAACTAAGCACTGGCCCTCTCCACACAAGAAGGGAAATGTGCCTGGGCCTGGAGGCCCTATAACAGCTGATTCATTTAGAAGAGAAAACCAGCAAGTAAGAGTGAACACATTTCATCTAAACATTTTAATAGAATCAAAAGGCAAAATATACAGTAAAAATAGATTGTACTCCTATGTTGCTTGTCACCAAATATTCAAAAGCATATCACTGTCTTATACTGCCTTTTCATCTGCAAGTCCAGCTCCAGATGTGCTGCTGTTTGCATTTCTCTGGCAAAGAGAAAGGTATTAAAAGTGGTATGATGCAGAGGCCATCTGCACAGAGAAAGGGGATGATCTGTATCATCCTTGAGGTCTTCTCCATCACTAGTATCAGTGTTATCCATTTCATAAGTGGAGCACTTGGGCATTAGAAATCTTGATGTCTGCTTTCACAAATAGCAACCATCCAGTATCAAGTGACTACTGTTTAAGTCTAGAGGTAAAGAATAGTTAAAAGCCGATGTGGATGTTGCTTATGGCTTAGTTCAGGTAACGCCAGTTTGCTAGAAAGAGACAGGTTGATCTGTTCAGTTTTGGAAAAAAAATGAGCAAATAAATTCTTTTTTTTTTTGCTTTTGCATATAGGTTATAGCAATACTTCTGTTAGCTTATATAGATAAATGCTTCTTGTTAAGGTTTATGTTGTTTCTAAATATACCTCCTGTTATATACCNCCGCTTTGCTTTGCTGACTTTGTCCCTGAATAAATTCCTTCAAAAGAAACAGAGGAGTAGACTCTGTTTTTCACAGTTTCTCATGTGTCAGTGAGATTATCAGCTTTCCAGTGACGTATGTAGCCTAATTGAGAGGCTTTACTTTTCTTCTCATTAGTTTCTTCTGTAGACTCTCCAATCTTAAGTAAAGCTCAGAGAAGATTAATTGGCAAAACATCTTAGTATTGGTAAACCTGTTCTTGCAACTGATGATCCAACTGCTGTCATCTGACTCTTTAGTAGATATGAAACTGATTTTTTCTGTCTCTAACATTTCACCTTTCCCAAGTTTAGCAACTTCTTCATGGCCTTCTTGATCACTTCACAGAGATTGCTTCAATTCTGCACAAAAACAATAGTTAAGAGAATGGTACACTTTCTAATGAAGGAAAAAGAAGCAATTAGTACTCAGAGAGGGCAATCTGTGCTTTTTAACACAAGACCATTGTCCCAGAGGATAGATTCTGACCTTCATACACCTAAACAATTTATTTTTCTCTTAGCAGGATCTTACCCTAAACAGCTTATTTCAGCTGGTGTAGTAAGTAGAGGCAGTAGGAGAAGTGTTTGTCCTCCCACATGAGGAAAACACATAAGGAGTGCACTGTCACTGATGGTAATCCATTCAGAGAAGAGGAATGATGTAAAAAATAATTTTACAAAATATATTATTTGTGTTGAACTTCTGACATTTTCTTTTCCTCATAATTATCAGTCCTTGCCTATTTCTCCTCTATGTCCTTAAATCCACTTGCTACCTGAAGATCACTAGTGCTGCTAGTTCTGCAATGCTGTTGGGGTCCTCTGGCACAGAAGTTCTTGGATAAACTCAGCCACAGGATTTCATTACACAGTAGCTTGGACCAAAAATCTCATACTGTTTTCATTTGAGGCCCATTTCATCACATAACTATTCCTTATTGCCCTCTATACAACCAATGCCGTGCAATAAATATTCAGGCAGCTGTTGTCACAAGACTGGAGCGCTTCAAGATGTTTTTCCGAAGATGGCAACTGCCTTATCCAGCCGGACTAATGTTATGGTGATCTGAATAATTTGGTCATATCAACAGCTTCCAGTTTTATGTGAAAAGCCACTGTTCCTCTTCTTTCACATTTCTCTCTTTCTAAAGTGTTCTTTGATGTTGGGATTCTGTGAACATTTTCCTTGCAAGCATATTTTACATGGTAGAAATGGCCATTAAGCCATTAAGCATTCAGTCTTGACTAGGACAGTTATGGTTTGAAAGTTGGAATGTTTGTGGCTCAGGAGCAGAAACTGAGTGAAAGCATTCAAAGGTGTTAGGTGAAATTAATGAAAGAGCCAAACATAAAATGGCCTGAGGCTTGTACTTCTCAGAGAAAAAAAAAAGGCCAAAAAAAAAAAAAAAAAGGCCAAAAAGTCTTTCTTTAGCCTTCTGTAGTCTTAACTTTCTGCTGGATTAATTCATGTCATACTTTTGTCACAACACTAACTGGGTTTCGAATAATGCCTGGAAGAAGATTAATAGTAAGGAAATTAGAGCAGTTATTGAATGTAATTAAATTGGACAGTTTCTATAGCTGCTTGATTTCTCATTGTGATAAGTGAAAATGTGATGTTTAAACTGAGAAGAAAGAGGCTGACCAAAGTTTTTCTGCCTCTGGGCTGTTCACATGTAAAACACACCAGAACAACGTAACATGATTTTATGGACATTGTGGGATGCCTTCTCTTTTTAATATGTGAGACATACTAAGTAACCACATGAAAAAAAAAATACTGAGTAAAGCAGCGGAATCAGTTGCAAACAGGGTTGCATCTCTGATAAAATGAAGATGCTGATCTCAGATAGGCGTGTGTCAATCCACTGGCTTACATAGATGGAGTTGTCACCAGTGTTGAACCTGGAATTTTCGGTATTTCTCAGTGCCGTAATAATTGCAAGGGGGTTTTTCATGTTTGAAAAATGTTTTAAAATGGCAAAAATCAGTCTAGTCTAGGCATAGGCTTGAAATTATGTGGTATTTTCACAAGTACAAAGTGATATGGAAGTGTAACCCTAACAAAAAGCTAGCAGAACACATGTTCCTAATCACGTCAGCAATTTGGAAGGTCCCAGAATGGTGCTTTCACAAGGGCTTTTAACTTTGTTTACACAGCAGCTAGAGTGAAACGGGAGCAAAATTTGAATTCACTTCCTCTTATTTTAGCTGCACAAAATAAAGCACATAAATTAGGTTAGTTGCCTACACTCACAACATTAGTGTAAAATGGCTAATAGAAAGGGTATTAAAAAAAAAATAAAGCAGCAAATGACTTTGTTTTCAAATGAAGTTACTTATATTTTTTTTTATTTCTCTAGATGCAGAACTGTGAAACCAGAGAGAGTTCTGTTCATCAGGCAAAATGGCATAGCATAATCAAATCTATCCATCTTTACCATTAATTTTGCACTAGAAGAGGAGAGCAACAAGCTCTAGACTGTCAGAGAGCTCTGCCTGGGTAGTTTTGAAGCCATTCTTTGGAGCACTGGCAGACTATTCCAAGGACACTGTGAGTGCATAATAACCTTGGTGAAAAAAAAGAAGTAAGGGTGTGATTTTGATCATGGTGCTTGACAAACATGCTGCCAAAAGACAACTTCGAGTCAGCACTGATAAAAGTTGTCTGTCATGTGAGTGATATGTGGTAAGACAATCCCTGGTGAGTCATAGAGGTCAAGAATTAACATCTAGCCTGTTTTTTTAGTTCTTTTTTTAGAGAAAAAAACTTCTGATTGCCAAGGAGAGAGACAAGAATGTCACAGTCTGTCCAAATGACTCAATATCCAATTTTAGAAACATAATATTTGTAACCTTTCTAGCTGCTTTTTTCACTTTAGCTAAAATGAAGCATGATAAGATACTTTTGTCTTTGAGTTTATGAAGTCAATGGAACCTGAAATGAGTGGGAGCCTAAGGATGTAATACAGTGTTATGTCATACTGCCTTTAAAAAAAAGCATTGACACTCAACCCTCTTATAAAAAATTGTTCTGTGCTGTTGCAGAGATGAAAAGGTCACAGCTGAGATGTGCACCTTAAGACAAACAGCTATTATTACCTTTACCTAATCGCTGTTGATGTGTATGTAGGTAGAGACACAAGCAAAGCAGGCTCTTGTAAATGCTATCTGCATATTCCCTCACAATACATCCCTTCAAAATCACTGAACTTGTCACCAGCTGCCAATTTTCATCAAGAAAAGCCTCTCATTAAGTTCACTGCGAGCATTTCTGAGCTGTGCTCACAGAATTGGCTTTGAGCTCCTCAGTCTCTAGCTGGATCAACCCTTGCTCTGGAGTCTGTCATGTGTCTGTGCTGTTTCTGCTGGTCACCCGTGGGGAGAGAGGGAGAAGAAGTGCTTTGATGCATAGCTTATTTTTGCAGATGATTTTGCAGGGAAGGCGATTTGATTTCCTATGACCCACTCTCCTGGTAGCTTCTGATCTGGTTTTGCAGATTCAAAATTTGTTGAGGTTGTTGAGGTGCTCAGGGTGATAAACGTGGGACAGGGATGGTGGATCATTCTATTCTGGAACTCTCTTGTGCAGTTGCTGGGAATGACAAAGAGTTGATCCTATATTCTTAATGTCTCACATTGAACATTGGGGAAATACACTACTGCTTTACACTTTCTATTTTAATAACGATTTTTTCACTGATCATTTGTAGAATAGGAAGTAGTCTGTGAGTGAAGCTATGAAGTTATAGCCCTGGTCCTTACTGCCACATGGAAACATGAAGGATGAATATATGAAAAAAATGACTGCTTTTTTCTTGACACAAAGTAATTCCACAAGTTTGAGGGAGTTTGTTAACAACACAGAAATTCTGAAAAGGTTTGCATGAAAACAGTTTACTTGCAGGAAACTAATTTACAGGAGCTCTGTTATTAAGGTATGAGTCTGCTTTGTTAATGCTCCAAGCTAAGGGGATCCTCAATCGTATTTGAGAGTGGCTGGAGCCAGTAAGGGGGAATGGAGAGTTTCGTGCATGGCAAGCCAGATCTCCAGTGTGCGTCTTGGTTTTGGTGGGTAGTGAGAGATTATGGAAGGACAACACTGGGAAAAAGTAGAACAAGGTTTTAAGAGGTTTTACTTCGCTAACAGGTATTTGAATCTGATTTGGGTGTTTGGTTTGGGGGGTTTTTTGGGGGGGAGGGGCTGATCTCTGTAGAGATATTGAGAAAAGGTGTTAAAGTCACTTTCTGCTAGCATAAAGAATGCCCTGACAGCTCTGAGAAACTAACTGAGTAAAGACTGAGGGTGTTCATTGGTTTTTGTTGGTTTTTTGTTTATTTGTTTTTTTTTCCAGTATATGTTACAAGTATAATAGCTTTATTTTAAGAGGTTGAAAACCTCATAAACCAGTCTTTGGCTTCAGCCGGTGCAGAGCTGATGTCACTCTTCTTTGCTTCACCTGGAAACAGAAGAAGTATGAAAGGAAAGGACTGTGATCTTTTCTTCTCTTGCAAAGCACAGACAAAATCTGGCAAGATAGAGAAATACTACCAAAGATTGAATTGTCTGTTCCACTCTCACTGCAACACTGTTGCCTTCACTCCATTTACCAATTTTTAAATAAATTTTAAAAGAGGATGCATTCTGTAATAACAGCCATGAATATTTTTTTTGTTCAGAACAGACCATTTTATCATTTAGTCTGACCTCCTTTATACCATAAGCCATGAAATTTCATTTATGGATTCCACTGCCCAATAATCTGTCAGAGAAGATAAATCCTGGGTGGAGTTTATTCTGTGTTGACTGACAAATCTTTCCTGCTAAAACTTGAAATTTCAAAAGACTTTCACCCTGGGCTGCTACTTAAAGTCAGTGCTGATAAAACTAGATCAGTCTGTCTAAAGGAATTATTTTCCTTCATTCTGAAGCACTGAATGACAGTTTACTTTTATTCATTTACAGGCTGAACTGGATGCCACTCACATCCTTGTTTCACCGTGTTTCTCAAGGAGCTTGAAGACTGAATTCACATGATACCACAGCCCACTCGTGTAGCTGCCCAAAGTAATTTCCTCTAACATTAATAAAGCTGACACATGAACCAAAGGTACCAATCAAGGGCTGATCTCTGTAGAGATATTGATAAGAGGTGTTAAGGTCACTTTCTGCTAGCATAAAGGATGCCCTGACAGCTCTGAGAAACTAATTGAGTAAAGACTCAGACTGTTCAATATATCAGGTAGAAACTTTGCTCCTCTGTTCTTTTGGGAACTTAAATCCTGTTGCAGTTTGCTTTTTTATGTGTTACCACCCTACTTCAAGACAGCAAGCGAAGTGGCTGGCAACACATTGCAAATCTGCAGAAGGATTCTTTGAAGGCACGGAGATATTCACAGTGTATTGAATATTCCATTTTAAGCAGCCCACGAGTGCCTGCTAGACTTTAGTGATTCCTGCTCACATATAATCCAGAGGATGTCTTTGGTACTCCAAGCACATTTACTTTATCCTTGTTCAATATTAAAGAATCACATAAGAAATACATTGAAAGTTCCTGAATCAACTGAACACATAGATTTTTGTTGTAATCAAAAAAGTGTATCTTGATGCAGTAAGATAACAAAGTAGCTCTTCACAGTTCTGTCCTTGAGCAATTGTCTTGAATGCACTGTGAGATGATTGTAATGAAGGTTTGACCACATCCATCTGGTCTTCTGGGTTTTGGGGATTTTTCAATGCCTCCAGAATCACCTAAAAGTAGCAGACAGTTTCATGCCTGCATTTGAAGCCTACAGCAGGATGGAGTCCATGAATATTTGATAAACATGTACCCTAATTGGTAGCAGTTTCGGGCACTTCAACAAGAAACTCATTTGAGTCTTTTCAGTCAGCTTTCTTCATGCAGACTTGATTTCTCACCAGAAAAAGGATTATCTAAAACCTCTTCTTAGAAGAGGGGCTTTAATGCTGTGTCTTAACAAAATGCTACAGACTCTGACTGATCAAGGGAGTCTCCCTTGTTTCTCAAGTCAGTAGAATCAGATTGCCTGTGATCCCTTGTTTTTCTGATACAGATTGCTTACCTTGTCCACAACATGCTCAGGCTGGGGGTCAGAAACACAGCTTAAATCCCAGGGAAGATTGACAGATGTTTTTTACTTTTCTCAGTGGTGAGGGCACTATTTGCTTTCAGGAACATCCTGCTCCTAATCAATTCCCTGCCATTCACGACTCCTCCAAGCACTAACTTGGTCTCTCTGGTATTCTGCCTGCAACATGCAGTTTAATCTCCTCAAGAGATGTGAGTGCCTGAAAATCTTAAGTTTTTTTAAAGCCTCTGGATTTAATATAAGATACCATCATGAAATTTAATGGCCTATGATATTTCAGAAATGACTGAATGATCTAATGATTCCTTCTGGCTTTAAACACTGAACCTCTTGGATCCTCACTTTTCTGATGACTACCTCATATAAAATACAGTTTAGAATAAAAATAACCTGATAATTCATCATATATTTTCTTAATGGCAGAAAATTAGTTCTCTGCAGCAAAATCACAGAAAAAGGAATTTTACCAGGGCATCTGTGATTCAGTGGAGTGTTCCTTAACCCAAAGCCTCATCTTATATGAAGGATTGGAGTAATTTCTCTGTGCCAGATCAGGATTTCAAGCCTATATCACCACTGATATGTGGAATGTCCTTATCAATAAAAAAGAGGGAAAAAAAAGAAAAAGCAGAGCTCATTTGCTCAAGAAGAAAAACAAAACCTTTTCCCTGCAATTTCCCTGCCAAGAAGTCTTCAAAGACTGAGTGATGTGAAAGTCTCTGGGAGAACTGTGAGGATCAATGAAACCCTCTAAATAATTACAACAAAAATAAAAACGTTGATTTAAAATTTATTGGAAAGGACAACTGAATGAGGAGTCAGAAAATGCAAGCTCAGACCACTGCTTAAGGCAGGGGAGCCTGAACTGGGATGTCAGTAGACTGTGGGTGTTTGGATTCAAGTTTGTGACCAAGCTTATCTAAAGCAGCAGCTGTGCAATGGGGACAGCAGGGTGCTGGCCTGGCTTCTGCCAAAACCTCTGTGCGAGCCACGACCAGGGCCCAAGGTTCAGGGCGTGGCTCAAAGTGTATCCCTAAATGAGACCAGCTTCTGCAGGAAATACAGATGATGGCTTGTTTCCATCCCTGCTCATCGTGCAGCTTAGCCAGCAACGGGAGCACTCAGACAGTACTCCAGGACACTACCTTTTCGGGCCACTGGTAGACTGACTGGAGTCTTAAACTCGATTTAGAGTGAAGAGTCCAGAAAATGTCCACTCCACTGCAAGTAGCATGCTGTATGTGCTGGGATACTATGGGAAACAGAGGCCCCTGGGGCAAGTGCCTGGGATAGGGACAGAAACTCTCCACAAGTCCATTTTGAAAGTGATTTATAGATAAAAAATTAGATTAGCGGCAAAAAAACCCCCACCGTAGCGCATTCTATATACTGCCTTTATGTCACTGTTTAGGACACTACCTGAGAGGTTCCCTTAGGCACCTGATTACCACTCCCTGATTGTTCCCTCTTCCCCTCCCCGCATGCCCCACCTCCCTGCCTCTGCAAATGAAACCAGCAGGAATTAACAAGCAGTGCTTTTTCAGGTACAAAGTGTCGTTTCCCCTGCCTGCTCCATCCACTTTGACAAACAGATGTATGAGGCAAAGATCTCTGCAATCAGTTCTGTGTCATCTCCAAGTGGGTTACAAGAATTTTAGTCCCCAAATCCCTGACAGAGTTAGTTTTTGAGAAGGACTTAGAATTGCTTCTGAAGTCTCCAGTGAAAAAGTCTCCATCTGTGACTGAGTTCATTAAACAATTTATTGAGCTTGCTCACCAATGTCATGAGTAACTTCATACTGCAATGAATTTCCATGATGATTTCGTTTTGACTTACTGACTTTTGGGTACTCTTATATTTACCTGTAATAAAACACATCAAATTATTATTTTATTTTTTTAATATCTTTTTTACATGCTTAGTTACTATGCATGAAGTTATTGGTGTTACTAAACAACCCAAAATGTAGTAAGATTTAATTTTTAGGAGGACAGTCACACATAGGCATAACAACAATTACTGCCCTTGTTCTTCTGGTACATCTGTGATGAGTAATAAACAGTAAGGGCAATAGTAATTAATAATAATAATAACAATAGTAATATGAATAGTAATTAACTTCCCTTACCTGGAAAGTGGTTGAATAATGTCACCAGTCATATTACCTATGGTCTTTCTTGTCTATGAATTGAAATGAACAACCCGAATAAAATTTAAGCAATGTGAAAAGTAAGTATATCCCCATTGTTTGTCCTTGCCTATTTTGTAAACAACACAATTTGCCACACAACTGTTTACTACTGCTTTGCAGCATCTGCTGCTGGTATCTATATTTATTAATTGACGAGGACACTGAGTTAGATTGGTTGTTTAATTTGGTGGTACTTATTCTAATTTCTCAAAATTTTCTTTAACCTTTGAATGACCTTTTCTTCTGTTTTCTAAGGAACAGAAAATCAGCCCTGAGAGATAATAATTCTTATCCTTTTGTTTCCTTATGTTGGGATTTGTGTCTTACTTCTTGTCAGAGATTATACAACATATTTTGTCTGCCATCAGCTTTATGATGGTATGATGCTCGATAAAGAACATTTATACTGTAGGTGTGCACATTACTTCACAGTTTAAATATCATCCCGCTCATTTGCCTGCTGAAATATGACATTCAGAGGATGAGTTTTTCCTTTTTGTAATATGTTCTTGCATTTTATCAGTTATGATGATTAAAATATGTTCTTCTGGAAAATAGCATGAATTACTCAGCTGAAGAATTTGGAGAAGACTACACAGCATTTGGATAGACTTGGCTCATAGCATTGATGAAGGTCAGCTTATGCACTAAGTTGGTGCCAAAGTGACTTTGACAGGCTTCCTTATGCAGTGGCAGCCCATTCCTTCCATTTCTGAACTTTTCTCAATTAAAACACACAGCATACGTAGTTTGCTGATTTGACAGAAAATTAAGCCTCTGCCATCAGATAGTATATCTGTTTGTTAGATCTAATAGAAAGTTGGGAATGGAGTGTGGGGCGCAGCATGAGGGTATGGTGACATCTCTTTCCCCTGCAGCCCACTGCACATGCCAAGATTGATCTGTTCAGCATAGCAGGAGCAATAGAAATGCACATTTCGATAAGAATGCATCTGCCTTCTTGAAAACCTGGCAGTTTAACAGGATGAAAATAGCTTGACACTGGTATTGTGGGTATCTGGAAAACCACCTTAGGATGGCATAATTCAGTGCTGCTACCAAAGAGATTGTACCACAGAGTCCCTTCCCAACCACGCTTCCTTTTGGGGTTGGCAAACAATGTGTGCCACCATTCACTGAACTAGTTATTGGACTGAAGTGGTTGAAAAATTGCTTGAGAAATGGCTTGCTCCCAGCAACATTAGTTTTCTGAGCAACTTCACAGAGTAACCACAAATTGCTGCAAGGAGTGAGTAGTCTGGGCATGAAACTGAGCTGCTGGAAGTGGGAAGTGAGCAGGATGCCAAAAAATAAGTACATTGGAGCAAGTTCATGTGGTAAGTAGAATTTGCGGATCCTTGGGTATGGAAAAGCAGCTATTCAAAAGAGGGTCTGTAAAGTTATAGGAAGGATTTCTTGCTGGGATGAGAGAAAGGCAAGGGGGACGCGAGTTCTTAGTCTTCACATACCTACGAGCTTGACTTTCAGCCAGATCATAAGACTTCCTCAGAGCACAGAAAGTTAAGAACACATGAAATTCTGTGTAGGAACTACTTGCTGAAGTGTTCTTGCTAAACTTTATTTCAATTGTAGTTTAAAAATAACTAGAAAAATATAAAGAAAAAGTTAAAAATAAAAAGGAAACTAGAAAATTACAATTTCCGTATTTCCTCAAAGAATGTAAGTATAACATGTTTAGAGGCAGTTGACACGATTTTCTTGGTGTGTTTTCTTTTGTTGTTTTTTGGTTGGGTGGGGTTTTTTAGCTCAAGCAGGCTAAAAGACTTTCAGGATGTCTTCCTGTTGATTAGTTGAACACAGTTCACAGAATACGCTTGTAATTATTTATGACCTCTCACCATGCAAGAGCATGCCAAAAAGTATTTCCATCACTTTTTCTCATTAAGACGTGGTTAGAGACCTGGGAACTACCTCTACAATTAGGACCCAGAGTTTTCAAGTCACTTCATGAACAAGGACTGCCTACAATCATTATTTCAGTGCAACAAGTGTAAAACCATTTTATCCAATTCTACCACCTTCTGTTAAAAATCTGTGCCTCAGCTTTAATCCACTCAGGTCACTTTTCTTCATCTTTAAAAATTCTGTCCCCCGCAATGTATTACATGGATAGTTTTTTTATAGAAAAAGTAATTACAGCGGTTTTCCAAATGTTCACAATACCACTGTGCCCTCAATTCCCAAGGGTCATTCCAAGAATTTCTTTTAATTCAGAAAAAGATTACAAACGTGACATAATCTTTCTGACTGAAATTGAGTATGTAAATTTGTCTGGGGAACTGCAGCCCTCCAGCAGCTCCATCTCTGAGCCCCAAAGCCCAAACGTTCCAGCAGGTGAGCAAAATCAGTCATCTCAGTCATACCAAGTAAAATGGGCCCAGCTACACAGGTAGTGTAAACTGACTCAGTGGTCACAGGAGTGATGCTGATTTTTGCCAGCTAAGGAGACTATTATATTCATTTTGCTTATGTGTAAAGACCTTCTCTGGAATAGCATGTGCTGATTGTCTCTCCAAGGTAGAAACGCGCCAGGAATTGTAGATTAGCTATGCATAATGCATTTGAGGTAACACTCAGGTTTATTGCCTCTTGGTAAGTTATGAAGCTCTTATTGAAGCATATTTTGTATGAGCATCAACATCATCCACATGCTTTGTACCTAATGTGTTTCACTTCTTTAGCACATTTCAGTTCAGGGTTTTAAAGTAGGCTACAGACACTAATGAATCGAGCTTTGCAGTGCTCCAGTGAGGCAAGTAAGCAGCCTCATTGCAGGTCAGTAGGTCAGGACACCGAGGAATGGAGTGACTTTCTGAAGACAACACAATAAAATTCAGATGGTGGTTCCTACCCTTCTATTGGTACCTTGAGCCCTTTCTCCCCAGTACTGTAGTATAGGAAACCTTGCCCATGGCTGCTGGCTGCATCCCCAGGAGCAGCAGGTCACAGGACGCATGCGGGACTGGACACTCCCTGCCCTGTGCCCCCCTACCCCTGGGCAAAGTTGGCCCCTCTGTCCTTATATCCTTGCCTGTGACCATGCCCTTTTATGCCAAACTCTGTGATCCCTTGTTTATAACCCCAAGCATAGTCTTGCCACAGTGCATCTTTCCAGTTCTCTGGTGCTTGGTTTCAGCTCTCCCTGTGCCAGTCGTGCTGTGCTCCCCCTAACACCAGTACCTGAGGTCTCCCTCACACTCTGGTATGCCTCCTTGCACACTAAATAATTGCAGCTGTAACATGGAATAAAGCCTATCATCCCTGAGTGGGGGATCTTTTCAAGACCCTTTTTCATGACATACTACTTCAGAGGACAGCTCTACCAAAACCTCCAAGCTAGCATACCTTAAGTGTGAGAGTTTAGTGTTGGCAGAAATTGTTCTTGATCACATGCTCTCTTCATGGGAACTAATTAGGAGTAGAGCAGGAGCAGAACTCTGCCACCAAAGAGCAGAGGGACCATGTCAGTGGCTCACATGGCTTTCCTGCCATGTCTATGCTGGCGTCCTGCAGCTCCTGCTGGTGCAGCTGCCACTCAGGCATGCTTTTGAGAGGAAACTAAAAGCCATCAACCGTCATATGTATAAGTGGGTTCTAGAAGGCTGCCATCCCTTCCTCTCCAGGGCTGCCTGCTGCTGTGCAAGGGATCACAATGATGCAGAGCAGGCTTGCAGAGCACACAGCCCTTTCTTCTTTCTCCTCCCTTCCCCTTTCAGACCAGGACTACAGAAGATCCCAAAGACAGCACTATAGGTAAGCAGTTGTAATGCAGCTTGAATTAGCCATTGACTGCACAGCAGTGAGAATTTTGACTGAGCTCGGTGCCAAGGGCCAGTGCAGATGAAACAAAATACCAGCCATCCCTGTAACCTGAAAGCGGTGGAGAAACTTCCATTAGGAAACTTACTGATGCTTTCTTACAAAACCCAAACTTTTACATCCCCTGGCATTATTTTTTTTTCCTTCAACTTTATATGTAGCTGGTATTTAACTTTGGAATTCCTTTTGTTTTCTGCAGTGGGTGCTTCCTCTACCTCCCCCTGCTCCATAAGCATGTTCCCAGATCTACCTCTTGTCAGGAGATGTCAGACCTGCAAACATATTACATGAAAAGAGTGCAAAAATGTGACTTTCAGAAATCTAGTAGTGATGCTAGCTCATTAGGAGCTTCCAGGGTTACAATGGGAAAATGCCAGTCCACGACATCTTTCCTCTCACCCCAGGACCAAATAATTTTTGCACTAAAGGGGGCAACACAGATCAGCCTGTACACCCAATTTTTTTAGTAGAAAAAATATTTCAATCACCTGGTACAATGAACTCTGACAAATAAGAAACAGGATGAATTAATCCAATGGAAAAAATTTTAGGAGGAAATCAACAGCCATGTTAGGGTTGTGAAAAAGAAAAGACAAAGAATGAATTTGAGAGTGTACCATAGGTGCTGCTCTGGAAATGAAGCCTATTAAAAAAACAGAGAGAGAGTTAGAGAATTAATTTTTTTAAGTGTCTCTGTGGAACAAAATTGTACGTTCCTTGGGTTAATAACTCCTGACAATATGTTTCACAGTGTTCAGTGTGCCAGTTCTTCTGTGCCTCTTGTCCTTTGTCCACATACACCCACGGTGATTTGAACTGGTAGAATTTAAAAGAAAGTACCTTATATAATTAATTGATTTTCAGAAGCCTAAGTGTCTGCACCAGAACAGTGAAAGAGAAATCAAATTAGTTCTTCACACAGCTTGTGAAAAAATGGAAAGCACCCAAATAAACAAGTAACTGAGGGTATGTATGCACTGATATCAAAGTTCAGGGAGTCCCTGAACTGCTTCCCCATCTATCAATGAAAACACATCTTCTTCTAGTGGTCCGCTTCAGATTTCAAACATGCATGGTATGAAGCCTAAAATATATGGAATATATACATCTTCATATATACTAATATATATTCGCTATGTATAGTGAATCCTTTATGTTTTCATGCTCTGTATAAGAATTCTTCTACAGATAATCCATATTTATAGGGTTAAAATATAAAGAAGCTGGAGTTCCGTCCTTGATGTGTTGAGATGTAGCCATGGGACTCTACTTCTCAAACAAATGTTATATCCCTTTTTATAAATTAAAAATGTAGGGACCCAAGTAGTTAAGTGGTAACTTCCAGATCGTGAAAGCAGCAAGGCTGCCTTATCTGTCTAACTATGGCATACTATGCTTAATAAAAGCCTTTGTGAGCTTTTATCAGACTGGAATTGCAATGAATGCTTTCTGCTAAGCTTTTAGAAGGTTTACTTTCTTAAAGCTGCTTTCAAGGGCAACAAGCATAGATATTTAATGACACCACAAGTTGCAGCTTCCAGTTCTGTACTTCACAGTGTGCCTGTGAACTAATCCATGGGAATACAATGGATCTCAACTCCGACCTTCCTAAAAAACCCCATGGCCATTTACAGTTATGTGTTGCATTAGTTTCTTGTCTTTGTTTCCTCTCTAGTGAGACACACTCTTTACAAAAAAGTCAATACAATGTTGATATGTTCAGTTGTAGTTATTTAGGAGCCTTAGAGAAGATGGTGAAAACTCTACTCTCAAACCAATGCATGATTCTCTCCCATGGATTTCAGACAGGAAGGATTATCCAGTCCTGTCACTCACAAGTACAAATGATCGAAGAGTCTGTAGCTGCTTAGTCCAGACATGTCCACAGAATATTGGGTCCTTTCTCTCAGGAAACCAGGGTACTTTTTGTACCCTGCTATAAACCTCAGTTCAGCTATGAAATGCTTCTGTGTCACATAAGAAAAGAGCAGGATAGTTCAAGGGGGTGTTGGTAATGTTGTAGCTCACTTCAGTAGCAAGAAAATGTTTTAAGTGGAAATGCCCAAAATTATTATAAAAAATTGGTGGCACCACGAGCTGCAGAAAAGTTTCCTACCACTGTCACCAGTACCTGTCAGACTGAGATACAAATAAGTACTCAATCCACTTTAGATTTGACTGTAGTGCTGGCTTAAAAGGAGTTCAAGAGGCAGTTTTAATGAGTGATTTGCTCTGAATATGATTTCCTGAATATTTTTTTCCCTTTGAGGAAATATTAACAGCCATTTCCTTTGTGGTGATATAGGTTGCAACTTCGGCTTTGCTAGTTTGAGAGATTAATATATTTTACTTCCTTTCACAACACCCATTTACTTGTTTGCAAACTCCGTGGTTTATGTTTTCTTTAGACTGGATGTATCCAGGTCTCTGCAACTTCCCCATAGGCATTCACTGTTTAAAACTTTAATAATTTTTCTTGTCAGCTCTGGTTTAGTTTCACCCGATGGGTGATGTTTGGGATTTTGAGGGTAACGCTTGCTACCTGCTGAATGCTTGATTAATGGCAATTTTGGAGGAAATCATCAGAGATGAAGGAAGTATTGGAAGGTAACTAAGAGAGAAGTGTGCAGGGGAAGGACAAAGGAGTTAAAACAAAAGAAAAAATAATTTCTTTTTCTTGTGTAGACATGCATTTTCTTATAGATAAACAGCCTATATGGAGAAGAAGAAAAAAGCCCTTCTTGGGGTGGGTTTCTGAGGGTAATGAGAAATAACTGGTAAATGCACTATGAGGAGGCTGGGGCCAGAGCAGTTTTGATTAGCTGATGCATGTATCAGCACTGTCTACCCAGGCATTGAACAGTACTGAAACATGACAGTTTCTCACAGAAAGATGGGCCCTAGGGAGCAGTGTGACAGAAGCCATTTCTGCAGTCAGTCACAGAGGTTTGCCTAGTGTCCTCAACTTACCAGAGACCTTAGCATCTAAGTCCTTCTTCTCTTACAGAATCCTTCTCCAAACCACTTTTTTTTTTTTTTTTTTTTTTTTTTTATTTGTAAGGACAGTTTTTGCAGTTCTATCCATATTGGATATATTTTGTGTCAATAGCTCATGTTTACTGCAAACTAGGCACTAAGAAACATATCCTGTTGAGACTATCTAGAACAACTCTGAAGAGTTCAGGAACTTACATTCTGTTGTTCATTAACATATAGAAGATTTTAAAAACTGTTTTTATCCCTTTCAAACTACGAGAAATTTGTAGCAATAGCTTGTTGGAGAGAACAGTGAAATTATCTAAAAGTGTTTTGTTATCTACAGTTTCCCCCAGCTGGCTGTGATATTTGAAAGCCACCAGTTTCTTGCTGAGTTTCCCCTGCCTCTCCAGATCCTCTGCTCCATGACCCATGTCCAGCCCCTCCACCTCTCTGCCCTCTCACCTGGGGGTCTTTAGTAAAGACCTTGCAGCTAATTTGTGTCTTGAAAGTCGCAGCTGCAAACATGTTTTAGCTTGACAGCAGATGAGTGTAGGAGCCAGAAGCGAATGAATCACACTTCCTGGATGTCAATGTTTTTTGTGCTCTGATTTTCTTTGAACTTCCTGCATAAGCATATGAAGGGAGAGATATTGCCAACTATAAAGGACTGAAGTGACTTTTGTCTTCAAAGTTTTACTGCTGCCTGTTATTACTTATGTTAATTCAAAAGGGGAAAAAAAAGGAGACCTTTAGGCTGATGAGAATACCATGATAAACAGTCAAAACCTTTCCTGAAATGTTAATGAAGGATTATATGAGATTCCTCTCCAAGCAGCAAACAGATCCAGTCTTTCCCAGAAGAGACCAAAAGCCCCTCTATCCATAAAGATCCAAAAATCTTTGTGAAAACATGAACATATTTAAAATATGAAGTACTAAATCATAAAAGAACCCCAAACCAAACTTCATTGGAGCTTTCTTCATAATAGATTTTGTTGATAATTATTAAAATGAAACTCCAAGAAAGTGCTCCAAATCCCATACATAGGCCCTTGGAGCGGGGAAGACTTAAAGAAACAAAACCCTTCCTGGTGTTGCTGGATTCACTCTGCAGAATTGGATTCACTCTGCAGAATTAATGCAAACCTTTGGTATGGTTATTACAGGCATTGCATTGCTGTAACATTCCAGGTCTAAGCCACAGGTTGCCTGGGCAGTTTACACATATTTAAGACTCCAAGAAATTTTGCCCACACAAACCCTTACAAAGTCTGTGGTTCTTTGATACTTTGAACTGAGTAAAGAAAGCACGTTATGAGCATTTTCCTAAGATAAATTCTTTTAATTTAGTGAGAAAATAAGTGTTTTGGCAAAAGTTTCAGGGATAAACATACAACCACAGCAGAAGCATTACCCCAACACCCAGCAAACAAAGACACAGTCCACAAAAGTGCTCAGTCCAAAGCAATCAGTAATCCAGCTGAGTAAAATACACGTCCCTTGGCTTTAAGTTACCCAAAAGAGTGAAGAAAGAGAAAAGAAAGGAAAGAGAGATTAGAAGAGAGAAGAAGGAAGGAAGAAGATATTAGAAGAAGAGATTGAAGGATCCTGTGGAGATCACGTCACAATGGCAGGTTCCCAAGAGAAAGGCCAAAATGGAGCCTATCTGTGCTCACCAAGGTGGTGGGTGCCACAGCCAGTCAGAAGCTCCAGCGGGTGTGGTGTGAGCAGGCTGCCAGGCAGGCCTTCCTTCCTTGACAGGGCAGCCACATGGTCCTTGGCCATGTGCATGGACTTGGCCATCTTGGCTGCAGACCATGTGCGTGAAGTCCAAGCAAAAACCTCCATGCGGGGACAATGATTTATATTTTTCAGTCTGGTTTTTAAACTCTCTCTCTTTCTTTCTCCTATTAATAATTTTTTTAACTTGTCCATATTTTTAAATGCAAGTCCTTTTTGGGGTGAAAAACCTGTCTGCTACCCTCAATGCAAAACTGTGCAACTCCACTGCAGACACCAGAACTGAATGGTTCAATGTTATAACAAAATCAACACACCGTCTGAATAAAATCAGTTTTAGGAAAGATGTTTTAAATTTAGCCCAGAAAGTCAAAAGAACCTCATGGGTTTGTCACAACAATATGATAGAAAATGCTGGCAGAAATGTGACTCCCATTTTTTATCTGGCACTCTCTATGTGATTTCAAAAGCTTCATTATGCAAGTCTGTATTCAAAATCAAAACTTATATGAAAAAAGAAAAATCCATTAACATGTTTTAATAATATGCCATCAATAATAGTATGAAAGTTCCCAAGGAAAGACACACTGTGCAATGCTTACTTTTCCTTGTACAAAAGGACTGAGCAGAGAATAATGTACTACTGAGCAGTAATTAGAATGATAAATGTCTGCAGAGTTGTTCTGTCACATTATGCTGACAAACATTGATTGAAAGCTGGACTTCCAATGACAGCTGTAATTTTTTAAACATAGGTAGTATCTATGTGTATTGAGTACCCAGACTTACAAAGACAATTTTGCTTTAAAATCACCTAAAATCACCTTTGAAATCATGCAAAATCCTAAAAAGTATGGGAAATTGATAAACTGAGCAGGTGTTTACCACAGAAAAATGCAGTCTGAAGTACATGAAAGCAGATTAGATCCCCTAGGAAAACTTACCTGAAGTGCAACGTGTAGACTCTCTGCAAAATCTTTCTGCTATGACAGAGGCAACATTGGTTTCTCCTTAGGAAGGAAACACTTTGCAGTCTGGGACAGAAAAAGTGAGGGCTGTGATGTGTAAAGTACTGAATTGAATAGACCAGTGATTGGTGATACTTAAGACAAGTCCAAACTCCTTTCTATGTCCCATGAAATGGAGACAGCTGGTTGTGTGCAGATGATTGAGAAGTGACATATATCAGCCTAGAAAAGTCCTATTTATTTTCTCACCTGGAGGAACAGAAAAGAGTAAAGCTGCAGAGAGGCAGGGTTTTACAGGGATTTAGGACTGTGCTTTTAATGAACAGGAATTATGTCTGCACATGCATGTACTTACGTGTAAATGTATGAAATAGAACAGAATATGGCATAAAAATACTAATTTTCAGTCAATTCTTTAGACTGTGGTATCTCTGAGACAGAGATCTTCTTCAAACTGTCATTTTTCTCCTTTTTTTTTGCCAACAGCCCCTCTCATTGGTGTGCTGTGTGTGGCATGACACCAATAATAAGCACTGATAACGCACCTGAGTAAGCAGAACTGCTGGAAAGACTCACATGTAATTCTAGTTTGTGTGTGCTGCTGCAAGTAAGGAAATGACTCCCATGTTGAAACCTTACTTCCAGCTTGAATGGGTATGGAAAACCCTAACCAACCTAAGAGTTACTGACCACAGTTTTCTGTTCTTAAACCAGAAGAACAAGCACTTGGACAATAAAGTGAATTAATATATCCCCCAACTTTTACTGACCCCTGAGAGTGATGCAGATGCCATGTAGTCTCACCCTGTTTTCCCTATAGCAGAGGCCAAAATAAGGAGCTCCTAGAGGTCATTTAAGTCTAGCTGGGGACCTTCCTCTTTCTATAAACAGCAATAGGTCAGCAGTAATGTAACCGATGAATTCACATCATGAGTCCACATTTATGGATTTGCATTAATGTAGGATAATGTCAGTGAGAAGCATCACAGGCACTAGGTCACTTAAGGTTATGTATACCCTTGGAGCTACCAATTTTATATATTTTTAATGGGCCAGAGAAGGTCTCTGGGGCTTCTTCTGATAATAGTCCCAAACAATTCTACCCTATAAATCATTTTACATAAGACCCTGAGCTATGGTTGGCATTCCTGTCTATGTCCTAGCTAGTACAACAGAGGAGCTTAATGTATAATGAAGGAAAGAAGTGTCTGAATCCTCCAGTTAGAGCTAGAAAATTACTTACTGAATCTCACTTTTTCATGCATTTAGAGTCTAGGAATTTGTCACATGAGTTTAGCATAGTTTGTACTACAGTGGTTGTCATTTGGAAGTTATTTAAGATTAGGAATACTATAAAGTAATAATTCTGACAGAGTTCCCTGCCAAAGATTTTAGTTTATCTCATTCTCATTATCACCTGCAGTTAATGTCACATTTTCCTGAATTTGCTCATATTCCAGTTATTCCCTGTTAATATCCCATATCTCTTGTCTCCTCCTGGCTACAGGAATGATACCAGCAATGACAATAAAAATCCTTGAGCAGAACAAATGTTTCACTATGAGCACTTGGAGTAACATCCAGATAAAGGCTGTGGTGGATCCCCCTTGGGGTTTTTTTTTAACAGTCTGGTACAGATGTTTGCTCAGTTATCCAAATCCCAATTTTCCTCCTAACCTGCACAATTCTAAAATATTCTTTCTTCATAAAATCTTTCTGAGCACTGCCTTCCAAATCTTTCTGACTACAAGTTTTGCAATAATTGAAAAGCAGTGTGCAGCTTAGCTGCTAGCCAAACTGCAGGTGATGCTTCCAAAGCCCTCTTTTACTGAATCAGGGATGTGGATTTCTGTAAGGAGAGCTTTGTAACTTCACCTTGTCCTTTTCTAATTAACTCCTGCTTGCATTATACATTGAACAGGCATTCATTACCTGTTTTACTGATAAATTTTGATAAGCTTCTTATGTTGATTAGAAACAAAAGGTGATGGTAGCTTCAAAGTGGCAATGTGTTTGCTTTGTGAATCTCTATTTTGAAAGCCACATAGGTAATGCTTGGGTTTAGTAAATGCAGAAACTATAAAACCTTCACTGTTCCTTCTAACACTTTACAAAATAACTTCTTATTAATTTGCTCTTTACAAGAAATTATATTCATGGTATAAGTGGTAAACATACTTTAAAGAATATTTCCCTTTACTTATTTTCAGGTTCAGAACAATGCTCAGGGGCATTCCCATAGAATAATTGTAATCTACATTGAAGGAGTTCTTTGTAGGTCATCTTGTCCAGCCCCTGCTCAAAGTAGGGCTAACTTCAATGTCAGAGCAGGTTTCACAGAGACATTCCCAGTTCAAATTTGAAAACCTCCAAGGATAGAGATGCCCAGACTTTCTGGGCAATCTGTTCTTGTATTGAACCACCCTTACTGTGAATTTTTTCCTGGCATCCGATTGAAATTTTCCTGCAATTTGTTGCTGTCATCTCTTCATTGTGAAGAGTCTGACTCTTCATATCCTCCCATATAAGGAGATAGCAATTAGATCTCCCTTTGTCTTCTCTTCTCCAATGTAAATAAACCCAACTGTGCCAGTCTTTGATCCCACATCATGTGCTCCAATATCTAGTCTCCCTTGGTGGTCCTCAATACAATAAATAAGTAATGCAAACCAGATTCTTTTTTGCATTCCAGTTGGAGTAAGATAAAGAGGTGATTTTTTTTGCATTGCTTTTGTGCAAGCTTGAATAAGCAATAGCACAAATAATGTAATTGGGCATGAAAACACAAGGAGGGAGCAGGGGTGTCATTGTTAAGTCCTGATCCTCAGCACTATCCCTAAGAAGCCATAAACATAATATGGCACTGCAGATTCATTGCACTTTGCTTTTTTTTAATACCCTAAACATAGCTGGAGAGCAGTGAAGGAAGTAGAACACTGACTCTAGCTGATGCTCAGAGATATGGCAAGATGACCCAAGGAGGATTCAGTCACTCATAAAGGCAGCATCCAGCCTCATAGGAGGCTGCAGGCTGGGCTGAACTAAAACTAATGGAAATCACTTACTGGACTTACCCAAGCTGCACAACTTGCTGGAAGTTTCCAGAAACAGTGGCTTATTTCAAACACTGGGCCTGATTCATTACTTTGTTATAGACATTTAATGAAGAGGTGAATCGCATTTATCATTTTCAAAAATTTAGAAGCATTGGTAGAATTTCTCTCAATTCACAAGCTTTAATATATATTTTGGGATAAGAATTTACTTTTAGATTTAAGAAGAGAAAAGCAAATAGTAATCATAATGAAAGGTGCAATAGCAAAATTTTCACTCAACTATTTTATTATCAAAATAATAATTTTCTGGAAATGTTGTGTAGCAAGAAAAAGAAAACTTTTAACAGTACTGATTTACATTTCTTGCTTGAGATTAGTATAGCCTGACACTTTTTGCCATGTTTGGATAAAAATGCAATGAAAAAGATTATTTCAAGATATTAATTTCCAGAATATTTAATTTCTGGAGGGTTTTTTTTCTGACTGCTTGTTATAATGTTCAAAATCCTGTGTCCCTTTTTTATCCAAATCCTCTTAGTTTTCTTTTTCCTTACTTTCTTCATCCATTTTATTTCATCCAAATTGCAAGTAGAAAGAGGAGAGAGAAGAGGGAAAAGGTGTAAGGGACAAGGGAAAAAACAGTACATTCACTTTAATTCTCTCTTCAGGTATAAAAATATTCTGCAAACATTTTCAATTTCTTTATGGAAAACATTTCAACCAGCTCTAGCAGTTTAGGTGGAAATTGCCTAAGGTAATTCTATCACAAACAGAAGACAGATATCCTCATATCATTCATGTTTCCCTAGGTATGATGTTTGGCAAATAAAAAGAAAAATTGTGGCAGATGAAAGCGACATGTCCTTTCTCAATTCTTGCTGTCATTTATGAGCTGGAACAGAACTGCTTGATGGTTTTTCTTTTATTTTTTTTTCTTTTCTAATCTTTCCCTCTTATTTAAAAGGAATAAAAACAATTGGGCTGGAAACTCCCTCACGATCTCATAAAATGCCTCTGCATTATACTGCACATTTTCTTTTGCATTCTGTCAGTTGTTATCATATTTTGTACAGGAAAGCTTTGGGAAATGTAAACCATGATTGCAGTGTATGTGCTTTTGCTCTTGAGAGGCACAGTATTTAAGCAAGACTCATACCATGATTCCTGAGACCTATTTCTAATCCTGTTAATGTCTCATATTATGACCTTGGGCAAAACTTCTCTCTGTGCTTCAGGCTACTCATCTGTTACATAAGAACAGAAATCTGAGATCCTTTAGGGCGTTATGAAGCTTAATCAATATCAGTTGGTTCCTCTGAGATGCTCAAAGGAAATGTGGAATCGAAATTGACAGTTTATAACAGTGTGCCTATACCCTACCAACTAAAACCTTCTGTAAGGCTTATCCTGAGGCAAAGAGTAGAGATCATAAACTATATGTTTGTTTAATTTACTGTCCTCTGCCTACTACTGACTGCATAGTCTGACATTGACCCTTAGGGCTCCACTGGGTTGCCCACTTTGCCAAAACTGGGATTTGCTGGTTGTTTGCTGAGCTGCCATCAACCCAATATGATAATTTGCCTTCTCTCTCATTGTTTTTGTACAAGATGGCTGTGTGAGGAAATAGAAACTTCAAACTAGGACACCCTCACTCTGGGCAAGAGCCTACTGGGAGTGCAAGGTACCTGTAAAGAGATGAAGAAGCAGGAGAAATTCATCAGCTGAAGGATGTTTTTTGCTTTAAGTGTTTTATTAGCCATAATGAACCAGTCACTACCTAGGCTAGGAGGGTGGACAATGACAGGCATTTTTTAATCTTTCTCCTTTGCTAAAGCTCTCAATACCCATGTATGCAGTTGTTTCTGGGTACTCATAATTAATGGGATTTTTTTAATATGATTTTGCACTGCAACTGGTGCTGAACATACCTTAAAAGAATATATTTATTTATCATTATACTTCATATGACAATACTGCTACTTGAAAGAAAAGTGCATTCAGGTCCATTTACACAGTTTATATCTGTGTTTATGGTTTTCTGTTGCTGGAAATCTTGGACATTAAATTTACCAATATGCTAACACTGATCAGAAGAAAATGGATTGTTTGGATGGGAAATTGTTATATAACAGTTTAGCTTGAAAAGCATTTTCCAGATGTGAAATGCTCGTAATCCACCATAATTAACTGGAAAGTCTATGATTTTTCACAGGTTTGCAGCATGTACAGAAGATAGACATTTCCTAGCTCAGAGCTTTCACAGATTCCTCTTATTATTTCAATGTGACAAAACGGCTTACCAGAAAAATGCCTTGATGTATATAGAATATTTATAGATTAATCAATAGGTATTCGTCTCTTGGCAAAAGTCTGATGATTAGTTTCTATGTTAGATGCCAAATGTAGATACTTTTTCTTTTTTTATTGCAAATGCTCCAAAATTGGCCCTACTAAAGTAAAAATACAAGTGTAAATCCCACAAACAGTTGCCACTCACTGTTGTATTTCTTCAGGAAACATTATTGGAATATAGTTTATATCATGTCAGCACTTGCTAAGAAAGGTAGCTGACAGATGGAGGTCTCCTGATGTAGATGAATTGTTAAGTCCTCTTTACAGAAGTATCTGCCTGCAAATAGGACTGGCAGTGACAAAGATGATTGCTGAGCTTTTTGCAGTGAATTGTCCACATCATATCTGTGCTGCTTTATAGCCTGCTTCCACTGAAATCCTTGTTTTGCATCAGCAGACTACAAAAACCTCTTCATATTCACATTGTTATCCTCCGTTCTCCTCCAAACATGGAAAGTACACTTATCCCTGTTTTTTAACTACATGCTTATACAGGGTTGTGAATGGTTTTCTTTAGGATTAACACTTCTGTGCGAGTCTCCCAGGCTGTCAGTCATTTTACTTATTGAGATTAATACTGTCCAACCTTCTTCAGCATTGGTTAAGTGCACTTGCCTCATCATTTCCCTTGTTGCCACCTGTCCCTTCAGTTGCTGATAGGATTAATTCAAGTTATACACCCAAGACAGTCTACAGAGGGAAATCCTTCAGGGAAAAAGGAGGTGCAAGAGGTTCAAAAAATATTCTCCTGAAACACTGATGTAGGTTAACCCTTACATGCAAAGACTGTAATTTAAATCAAATAAAGCAAATGAAATAATAATAAAATTTTAGTTTACACAGCCAAGTTACAAACTGAAAAAACTTCAAGTGTGGCAGCCTGATGTTTCATTTTCCTCTGCCTTTTTAAAAATATTGTTGACAGATTATTTTAGATCTAAAATACTTTATTGCAATAATGTAAGTATTTCTGCAATATGCTCCCATGATGTTTCAGCTCTTTCAGCAATCCCTCCTCCAGGCTGAGATACAGGTCAAAATGTGAATCTTAGTGTTCAATTACATCAATAGAATAATGCACACAGCTTTTACCTGAATGCTGATTTCAGCTGCTAGTCTTGTGATCACACATTACTTACTCCTTTTAGTAATTCAGGTGATATTTGGTTGGGCTTATAATGCACTTCATATAGATGTTTTTTTTGTCCAACACACCTGAAGTCAGGAGAATTCAAATGGGAGAGATGTGTAAAGGTGAAGACATATGGCAAAGACATATAGATGGAGGATCTAGGGTTTTATCCAAAGAAAATATCAATTGCTGGGCACAAATTCTTTAATCTTAAAGATTACAAGGCAATTCAAGTCCTTGCTTCATTTTTACTCATAACATCGTAATTATTGCTCTCTTCTTGAAGTGATCAGCTACTTCCTTCCCTTTCTTTCTGAGGGTCACATTATAGTGACTGTGTGCATCACACATTTCCTTCATCTCTGCGTCCTCTGCAGATGCATAGTAAATGGAAGAGGGGCAAGAAAATCAGAGGGAGTCTTCTGACAGAGACATGTGCAAATGAGCAAGAAAGGTAATTAATGGGGAAAGAGACGAAAGAAGAGTAGATGAGAGTGGTGAATAGATGAAATAGCCGGACTTGTGGTACCTGACAAGGTGCTAACAAGAGGACAGTATTGCCCTTTATATACAGGATCTTTGATGCAGGATTTGAAAAAGCTGAAGTTCCTGCCCCAATGCATCTCCAAAGGATTGCTTTTTTCCTTAACTTATGGATGTGTTCAACCTGCTGC
>WEIV01020069.1:134417-156116 GCA_013390005.1 Calyptomena viridis
CATGGAGTAGTTATCCTGAAAATATTAAATTTTGCTTTAAATATGTAGGATTACAATTACAGGTACAATGCGTTTATAAGTGGTGGTGTTTCTCTAATTAGTGCTCCTGCAGCCGCTTTCTTGCAGCTGTACCTATATGACTTCAAGATCTCAATTCAGTTGTGAAAAGTAGAAAGAGGATCACGCACTGAAAAATACTTCAGGCATCCATTTGAATTTCTCTATTTTTTAGTGACCTTAGAATTGCAAATGCCAGAATTTTTTTTTCTCAGATGAAAGCATTTAGGGCACTTATGAAGATCACATTTTTGGGTTAGCCTTTTTCTGAGTAACCTCAGTGTCTCCCATCTACATTTATATCATTGGAGTTTTGAGTCCAGGGTTCACTCCTTTTCCCTTTACATTTGTTCAGTCCAGAGCTCTCTTCCCTGGATCAGCCCTTCAGGCTACCTTAAACTTGTTGGGTCAAGTAGGAATTTTGCTGAAACTGAGTTTTGGGGCATTTTGAGGTGCCCTATACTATTAAACCAAAAGAGCAAGTTAAGCAGGCACATCCTTGTTCTAGGGACATGCTTTCCATTGCATTACTTTGAGCTATCATATCTTCACATAGCTTTTGCCATTATATTAGTTTGATGGACTTTTCGAGAACTTTCCCCCGAGATTCTTCTTTCAAAATGTTCAATGCTTCTCATGACTCAGATGAGATTTAAAGCAGCAGACCTTATTTTAGTAGCAAAGTTTCATCAATATTACATTTCATGTAGCTCTGTGTCTTTCCTTTGAGAACTGTTGCTAAGATAGCAATAAAAAGGTTTAGAACTGGCATTTTTGTAACACCAGTGCAAGTTGTGTTGTGTGCACAGAAATGAAAGTAGGAGAAAATGGATACAAAGGCTAAGAAGAAGGTTTTAGAGGACTATGTTGGGCAGAAGGACACAGACTTGCTGTCCTCTGCAGTCCTGCCCATCCCGCCCTTTGGGGAATTCCCCATGGAGTAATCTAACTCTAGAATCACATGTGAAATTTGTCTTGAAGAGTGTTATTTTTAACAGGGGAGGAAAGAGTTAACAAGTTGCTGGTAAGCTATAGGGACCAATGCTTGAGTCACTCACTTGTCATCTTTTATTTAGTAGTCAGCCAAGATACCTAGAAAATCAAATAATACAGTAATATAAAAATATTATTGGCATTTATGAGCTTTCTTTCCAATGCCAAAGGCTTTAACAAATCCAGTAACAAATACAGCTTTTTATACTACGTTTTTCAAAGCCTGAACCCTAATACAGAACTTAAGCTACAGACACCCCATGTAAATGCATAAGATTGAAATCTTGTCTTAATCTTACACATATTTTCTTTCTATCTTTTCGGAATTTGCAGAACAGATGTTCGATGTCTTCTGTTTTACAACCCCCAGTCTTAGTTGTATCCTTGGCTCTAATGTTATTACTCTCTGGCTATCAAAGCCTACTGTAAAGCAGTATACTGCCCAACCCCAATTTTTTCTTTTCCTGATTTTTGGACCTCTATGGGATTCTTGAAATGCTGATATATAACCAAAATACTAAACTTGTAACCTTAGGCAAAAATGTTCTTCTAGAAATAGTAGCCGTAGCTGTAAAAATTTTTCTATTTTTCTCTGGAATTACTGAAGTAAAAAAGGTTTTCGTGTATTTGGATTTTTCCAATATTAACTATATTCCCACCCATAATCCTTACCCTATCCTTGACATAGGATCACTAAAATGAAAATCCAGTAAAAGTCCTTATCAGAATGAGCACTTCTTACTCTGTAGGCTGGGAACTATCTAATAATAAAATAGGATTTTTAGACTTTGTATTTTTAACTGTAACCCGTAGACGTAAGCTGAGTTATAGACAATGCATTGATTTTGATGATCAAATAGAAGATAAAGCCTTAGCCTACAGTTCTGATCTTAATCATATGTTAACTCATATCCTAAAACAAGAATTTACAGCAGATATTCATTACTGATCACAAACACTACTCCTGTCTAATGGAAAATCAAGCAACGAGGGAAATCACATTCTAAAAGAGAATATAATTGAATGTCCTGGATATGCACAAGCCTTCTTATAATCATCAAAGGTCTTACAGAATTCAGAAATAAACAGATCACCCAATAATCTGAATTTCCCAAACTTAATCCCAGAGCAATGCTAACTGCAATGAAACCCAGAGTAGAAAGTAGATTTTTTAGATAGTATGTATACATAATATCTTACCAACATCACCCTCTCCTCCAATTTCCTTAGATAGTTTCTTTGTTTGCTTTCTTTGAGTAGGGAAGAGGTCAAATGCTACCTCAAAGGATTTAGTAGCATCTCATTTTCCTTTGACAAATGCTATTGCATTGACTTTCTCATATCAAAGGGTGTGTTGAACAGAAACTTTGTTACTATGTGACAGCAAAGATCATGTATGTCATTCTGAACAACTGGGATAAATAGCATTTAAAATGAGAGAGAAATCAATAATTTGCAAGCCTGGTCATTGCCTCCCTGTTTGGCAAGCCCTTGTTCCATTAAATACTCGTTTTAAACATACATTTGTGGGTTGCAGTTTAAATTACTGTCACTTTTGCAATGTAAAGTCATATTCAACTATTGGTTGCTCCTTGCTGCCTTTCAATCAATAATGTAAAAGCACTTTGAAAACCTTAATTGAATGTCAGGGTTAAGTAGTCATGATAAAGAATGTTGTCACTTGTAAGAAAGAAACCTCTTATGCCATGAGATCTGATAGCTACCTCAGATTCCTGTCTCTTTCATTTGTATTTACTGCTTATCTATATTTTTTTGAGGTTTCAATGGAAATAATCACAGGAAAAGAAAATTCTGATTATCTGAAAAAAAGTCCTCTGATGAGTCTCTAGGAAGTCTTTAAAAAAGAGCTAAACAGTTTATAGAATGCAGATAGGTTATGCAAAAATTTCAAAGAGCAATTTCGCTCAAAAAACTTAGAACCTGTCAGTATTTACAGGTCAGATTGACCTTTTTCTCATTTAATGTCACATTTTTGTTATGAATATTACTTAAGAAAAATCCCAAACCTAACCCAGGACTCTGACATCACCTTTTGTTTTTACTGATGGTTAAAACTAAGCACACTTACAGAAGGCCTGTGAAGCTAGATAGATTTCTAAATTAGACATCAGTAAAAAAATAGGAGTACAACAATCCATACACTGACATGAAATATATACAGGGTCTCCTGGGTTGCTTTTACCTCAGTAAAGTTGTTATATGTTGAATAGCACATAGCAAGTTACTGGGAGAAAGAGCAATATTAATTGCATGTTCCACTGTGAAAGGGTAAATCCTAAGTATAGGTATAAATAATATTGAACATTAATTGTATATTGACATATCTTATGTTTCCTCCATAATCTGCTACTCTTTTGACAATACATTTTTTTCTTGAAGAGATACTGATTAGCACAATCCTGACTTCTCAGAATTTTCATGTGATAGCTTGCTAGACAATATTCTCCTGTTCAGATTGAGAAAGAGATGAAATCATGAGGTTTATATTCTTTTTGATGCAACTTCCAGTTTTAGAAATGAACTTGAAGATTATGTGCTCTCAGCCATAGAAAGCAATTTGTCTTTTTGTAGAGCTCTTGATGACAGAACTGGTTCTTTCAGTTAGGCAGACATAAAGAAGCCTGATTTCAAATATATGACGCCATAAATCTAGGCTGTGGGACTATCATGCTGACCACCTGACACTTCATCTACTCTATTTTTCAAAGCATTTTCCAAACCTTTTAAAAGTTGCAGATAGTGGTTTTTTCGCTATACCTTATATAAGCTTCTAAACTAAGAGTTAGAAAAGTTGAGGTTGGAAGGGTCCTGTAGATATTGCCTAATCCAATCCACTTGCTCAATAAGGTCACTGATAGCAGGTTGGTCAGGATGTGTCCAGTCAGGTTTTGAGTATCTCCACAGATATCAATGGATATGAATCCCTAAAGATACTTTACATATTGCACCTATTCCAAGGAAGATTACTCCAAGTATTGTGGTAACCATCACAGTGAGTTATGGAAATGCAAACACTGTTCCTTTCCAACAAAAGCCTCATTTTGGACACTTTCCATCTTATCCTCCTGCCTCCAAGCAAAAGTGTTTTTTCCTTCAGGGCTACTGCAGTCTCTGTCAGCATCAGGCATGACTCCAGAAAGTTTCTGGATGTAGTGTCTGCTCAGAGTGTGGAATTCCTTCAAATCTGAGACTGCTGACTGTCTGCACTCCTACAGGAAGGGTGTCATGAGTACCAGCACTGCAGCAACCTTCCTTCTTATTTCTCTTCCCAAGAAGGCTTTCTCACCCCCTTTTTAGAGGTTATTTCAAGAAGTCACAAGCATCTCTGATTGTCCTTTGAAGGTCTCCCCATCCTTCTGGTACAGACTGCGGGAGGCACAGAAGAGGACCAGAGGGTTTTGTGGGCAGTCTGAACGCAGGCAGAATTCAGGCAGACTGTAAGATAAAATACAGGTGCCAGGGGTCCTGGAATGAAGATCCAGGCTTCCCAGCACAGCATATTTGCAGCTCTGACCATATGGACTTTCTTACACAGGCAGTTTCACCTGCTAACTTCTTGATGCCCAATTTATTTTCTGAGGTTGATCTCATCTGGTTATAGCTCCTTTTCCTTAACTGTAGAAACAGCACAACTCTAACCAGACAATGCACATTCCCACACAGGCACCATCCATCCCCTTAGGAACCATAACATTCATTACAGTTGTAATGTTTTCTAATTAATTGGATTGCCAAGGAATAGCAAAAAATACAAACAAAAGGATTGATGAAATACAACCCCATCTCACAGTTCACTGAATTACTGAAGAAACAATTGCATCCACACAGGAAGGGTTTTCACCATGTTCCCTAGCTAAAACTAGCATTTATGAAAACACCCCGTAGAAGTTTAAATGTGGAAAATAATGAGCATCATTACTGTCCCACTAAAACCATAACTTGATTCACCAGCACCCATTTACCAGCTTGGGAAATATTAAAGTGTAAATTGACCTTGAAGAGACAATGTGGTGGTATTGTGGTTATGCAGATACCAGTGTTATGTTGATGGGTTCCCCAGCATAGCAAAATAGCTAATTGGCATTTCCAATACCGTACTCCTAGTTGTTTATTTACATGGAAAGAGGCAGTCCAGAAGCTATGAACAAAATCCTTTTCTTACCGCCAGTGTTTCAGAGCACCTGGCTTGACTCTGCTGGCTTGCCTACCTGTGATAATTACTCCTTCTCCCTGCCCAATTTTGTGTTGCACCATGCATGACATTTTAAATGATTTGATGGACTAATTTGCATTTTTCAAATAATTTTGCATGCCAATTAATTTCAGTTTATGGTTAATCTGCCCTTCCACAAACAGCATTAGAGAAAGACACAGATAAGCACAAGTTTTCCCAATGCTGGGTGCATCAGAGAGGGTGGCTAAGGCTGCTGGAGTAAATGTGTTGGTTGGGGCACAGGGAGTAGGGAAGGTGTGCATGAGAGGTTTCTGAACTTCATGGATTTGTGACAGTAGCAGGAGCTCCAGGCTTGTTGTGGTTTGTGTGCATAGCTGACAGGCAGCAGAGCAGTAAAAGAGAATGCTGTAAATGTGATATGCTCTTGTGGATGATGCAGGGGTGCCTGGGAGAGCCGAGGTAGCTGCACAGGTTTTTCAAGCCGTGGGAGCCAGCAAGATTTGGAGATTTGCTTCCCTCCCTCCCCAAACCTTTGTCAAACCCATCCCTTATATCTGTTCTTCCCACCTTCCAGCTGCTGCCATGGCTGGGTGCCTGAGTCCCATAAAAAGCAGCAAAGGGCAGCTGGGAGATCAGCAGGGGGGTGTGCAGATGTAGCAGCTTCTGCCAGGAGCTGAGCAGAACTGAACAGGCATAAAGCTCAGAGCATAAAATTCCTGTCCCTAGACTTAATTTCAAATTAAAGAAATGGGAGAGGAGAAAGGCAGAAAGACATCCCTCCACCATTTTTTCAATGTCATTTATACTATGAAACTGTAGATACTCAAAGCTCTGTGTGAAGTGGACAACTTTGAGTTAAGCTGTTATAAAGACACGTCTTTCTTCATAAAAAGTATTGCCAAATGGTGCAATTAAACCTTCTTATTTTGATCTTTTGACAGATTTAAATGGTAAATTGCATGTTCAAGGACAACCCTTCTAATCAAAAATCTCCAGCTTTGGATGCTCCAGATCATTCTGTTTTCTCACAGCAGCCCTGACTGACACCATATCCCCCACACCACGGTCATTGCAGCCTCTTCTACTGCCGTGGCACAGGTGCCAGGCTGTAGGGAGGGCTTCCCCAAAAGCTACAGGGGATTTGCAATGTGAAATACAATTATTAAAATGCACAATTTGTTTCCTGTCTCCAGTATCTATAAAGTCTTCAGGGAAGCTTTTGCTGTCTTTACTTTTTGTGATTATAAATGGCCTAGAGTTGCTCTCTACAACACTAATTTTCCAGGTTACTTAAATGCTTGATTTTATCCATCGTGCTAAAATGTCTGGCTAAAAATTAAGGAGACATTCTCAAGGTTGGCAGATTCAAAGTATGACGTATTTTCTGTGTTGAATGCACTTCAAAGACCTTGTAACATGCTATACTGATCGATTTTTATCAAGAACAATCAATTCTTTTTTATTTTATCCATCCTGAAGAACAAGCAATGTTTGTGTGATGAAAAGGGAATTGTTTCATGAAGAAATTGTAGTTTAATACCAGTCTTCCACATGTTCATCAGAGAAAAGTGGCATAAACACAATCTACCATAAAGTTTTGGGAAAGTATTGACCTTGTCCTTTTCCTTTTTTCCTTAGTTTTAAAAACCAAATTTAACTGCAATTATCAGCATCCCTACACTGAGAAAAGTGGATCTATGAAGGTCTTTTGTGTGTGCTGTTTGGGTTTTTTTGTCAGATATCATACGCAGAACAGATTTTTTGTGGTTCTGACCCCTTGCAGTATCTAACAAATTCTGCACATCAAATGAGTGCCTGGCACCTTGAGGAATCAGATCTGTAGCAATTTGTACCCATTTATAACAATCTCCCCCAGTGAATTAAACCACAATCAAAGTTTTGATTAACTTAATTTGGAAACAAGCTGAAATCCTTGCATTTCTTCCTTGAGGGGAAACATACATAGTACTGCAGGTCAGAGCAATGCTTTAAACAGTATTTGTGTTGGGTTTTAAGCCTTCAGAAGTGAAGCAAGGAGAAACCAGATTGTTCTTAAATTGGTCTGCTCCTCTCTATGGGAGTAATTTATTTCTCATAATATTGTGAAGCCAAATAAGAAGTCTCTTAAGGTATTGGAGTAAGGCCAGTAGTCTCTTAGAAACATTTACAAGAAGTTGTCATCAAAATGTGACGTTCATCAGTGCCCTGAAGCCCCTTTATCTATATGAAGTTCCAATAGCAGTTGCAAAAATGAATATTCATATAAAGTATACAAGGACTTGGAGTGATGCCCATGGTGTTTTTTCTGGTTTTTTTTTTTTTTTTTTTTTTTTTTTTTGAGAGGGAAAAAATCAGGAGACTCAAAAGTGTGACATTCATTCAGATTATGAATGATGTTTACAAAATGTTCTTCTTACTGATAGAATAAAAAACCCTATTTAAAGACAAAAGAAATCTAAATCACTCTAATGACCTTTCTTGAGATGCAGGAACCTGGGTCTTCTCCATTTCATCTGATTTTATAATGTGTTTCTAAAGTTATGCATGGGGAATATGCAAATGCAACTATTGTGAGAAAGAAAAGAATATATGCTACACAGAGCTATTGAAAACATTTCTGTTTAATGCTAGTAGGAAACTGTTAGGCACTTAAGAGTAATAAATCGTGTTTGTTTCTTAGGCACTCATAGCGCCACACTGATGTAGTGACAGGGCCCTTCAAAACCTTTAATGTATTCATCCTTACAACACAACCACCTGAGGAAAGAAAACCACCTGATTCTTTTCATACTGAATGCATGTACAGAGAAACACCATTTTTCACATGGAATCGTGGAAACATTGTGCCTCAAAAACATTTGAACAACAGTCCAACTGCTTTCCCACCTTCCCTCTCTTATCAAGAAAACTGCATTTCCTTTTACAACCAGTAGTACAGTAATAGAATATAAGAACAGAAAGATGACCTCACACAGGAAACATACCACTGAAATTCAGCTACTGGATTCTTTAGAAATTCTTGTCAAGGCTTCTTAAAGATTTTTTGGACCTTATGCAACCTTTGGGATGGCCTACTAGTATTGGTAAAACCCTTCACCAGCTCTGTTGTCCTTCTCTGGAATTGTTCCAGCACCTCAATGTATTCCATGAAGTGAGGGGCCCGGAACTGGACACAGGACTCCAGGTACAGCCTCACCAGTGCTAAGTATAGGGGGGCAATCTCTTCCCTAGTCCTGCTGGCCACATTATTCTTGATACCAACCAAGATGCCATTGGCCTTCTTTCCCCTGCTTTTGATCAAATCTCTTAATCTGTCATTCTTATTCCTTTTTTTCCCCCTGTACTACTTTCCCTCACTTGGAGACTTCTTAACTTTCTTAAGCTCATCCTGAGCAACTGCACACGTCATTTATTCTGCTCTTCTCATATTGTCAGTCTGTATTGTCATTCTAGAAAGCCACCTGTAGAACAGCTCTGCAAAATGGTTAATGTCATTGGTATCTTTGTGTTTCCATTTATTTGCATTGAATGTATGAAAAATGGCAGAAGTAAATCTAATCCTTAATATGTGTGTACCTATATCTTTCATAATAACTTGCCACTGTTGCTCCTTTTCCTCTAGTACCTGTTCCAAATTTGCATGTGTTATGATGTGGTTTAATTTAAGGCCGACAGAAGTGTCCTACTGAGGTGCATATCCATATTTTGGAGACAGAATATGGATTTCGTTGGTTTTAAAGTATCATACTTCTAGTAAGCTTCAGCACTGTATGGACTTTGCAGTCCTGTCAGCATTTTTAGCATACATTCGACATGCACCTAATAGAACATTTTTAGTGCAACTGTCTTACCATGACCAGCTGTGGGCATGGCACTGCACTCCTGGAAACTGGGTATATATATTTTCTACCTTTATTCATTACCATTCTTACTAAGATTGTATCTCTCTCCTGATTTTATTTTTTACTATTTTCCACAATTTTTGTTCAGGAAAATGACTTAAATTTTCAGTTCTTTCTATGAAAAAAAAATCTGATGTGTCTGTTTCCTAGAAATAGCTGTACACACTGAAGATCCAACTAGAAATCTTATATTGCTAAACCTTTTTCCTTAACACATAGGGATGTATCCAAAAGAGCTGTGGAGTTGTTTGTCTGTATTTGCGAAGGCAAGAAGAGAGCTCCTTTTCAAGGAGGTACCTGATGTTCCAAATTTCTCCCTCTTTATTTACTATGGGGCAAGAACAGAGAGATTAAGTTCTTACATGATTGTAGATTAACTTCTCATGTAGCTAATATCTGAGGGTTGTGATTTTTATCCATTGATAAAATCCCAGTTTCTTGCCCTTTAACGAGGCAGTAAATGGGTTTGAAGAAGGTTCTTGCCTCAAGGTGTTTTCTATTCTCTCCATGAACAACAGTAAACCAGTTTGAGTGCAGCAATGGTCAGCAGCAATTGTGGAACACCTTAGGAGCCTTTAGAAACATGGATCTAAGGAACAAATTCCTCTGTTCTGTGCTTCTGCTGCAGTTTGTGATTATTATAGGAAAAAATTTTTTGACCTTTAATTCCAACACATGCTGTGCCTAGGCATGAGGGTTCTTGGAGACAAGCTATTCACCCCCTCATCCTGCTGTTTCCCTGCTGATTGATGGCTACTTTTTGAAAGCTATCACTTTCCCAATTTTTCATGCTTTCATCAAGCCCTATGCAATTATTGCAGAATTTTAGTATTTTAGCTAAATGAAAAAAAACCCCCAAACCTACAAACCAACAAAACCAAAAACAACATCGAAAATGTCTCTCATTTCTTTCTCAGTCCCTTTAATCAACTGGTATTGCTAGACTTACCCTGAGTACACATAGCTAAGTCTCTGGGTACTATTAAGTGACAACCAGGATCTGGCCTTTCAACCTTGTTCTGTGCAGGGCTGTGCATAGGGCTGTTCATGTATGTCAATCTGAAAACAGGAGATTTCTGTGTGCTTGCAACAATTCATCTGTGCATGATGAGTTGCAGAACTCCTAGCAGCTGCGATCTCTTAATTTTCGTTGTGAAAAGTAAAACTAATAATGGTATTTCTTGCCTTATGACTGACACCGGAACATTTCAGGCAAGAATATGTTTTGGAAAGTGTGCATGATCACGTATTCAATCACTGCTTGAGACTTTCCCAAGCATGTGGGTGCTACCAGTATGGAAGTCGATAATAATTAAATAATTCAGTAAGGCAAAGCAAAACAGCAAGTTCAGAATGGTAGGAAATATTTTCAAGTGAAAAAAAATCATTATTTTTTGGTATATTACACTTCAAACAGTTCTGCTTTTGCTGTTTTCTGATTGACACATAATTTTTTACTATGTGCAAATTGAAATGAATTGCGTGAGTCTTACTTACAAAAAGCACACTGGAACATGTCTTGCAAGGGCCTTTGCCTACCCTTTATCAAGTGCAAGTATTCAGAAACCTGACCACAGTTTTGGAGCATCTGAGATGGACGGATGGCTCTGTCCAAGCCTGCTAAGTTTATTTCTTTTCGCCACCTTTTTAGAACAAACACAATCATAGAATTGAGTCATAGAATTATTAAGGTTGGAAAAGACCTCTAAGATCATCAAGGCCAACCATTAACTTGGCACCACCATGTTCACCACTAACCCGTGTCCCCACATGCTCATCTACACGAGCCTTTTGAACACTTCCAGGGTGTTTAAACACATAATAAGCCCATCAACAAATACTAGGTTAGATAACCATATAATTGAAATTTAATTTTCTCCATAATCTTACCATCTCCATAGAGCTAGTAGCAGCTGACAGCATGATTAGTAGGTTGTAGACAGTTTTAATTAGCACCAAGTATGTTTTAATAGACTAGTCAGAAGCAATCTGGAAATGTTTGTTGATAAAGATAATTGGGAAGATAAATTCAAGCATGACTAGAGGAAACACGTGATTATCATGGTACTCAATTTTAAATTATTTCATTCCATATGCTCTTGTAAAACTAATCACGAACAAACACTGCCCAATCTTGAACTGCTCAAATGACCTGTGACTCTAGAGCATTTACAACATGGTTCACCCTTTAGCCAGGGAAATGTCATTGAAAATGCCAAGTGAGTGGGAAGCTGAAAGCTTAAAAGATTTGTTATACTGGTAATCTTAATTTCCAGTGTTTTCCCACTATTGTCAAGTCTTTTCAAGTCTTCAGTGATACCATCCCTTCTTCATCCTTTTTAGTCTTTCAGTTAGCATTTTCAGTTCTTGCAGGTGAGAGAGGTTAAGAACCCTTCCTTTTCTATGATGTTGTTTTTGGCCTACAAAGATCAGCAGCGTTTGAGGTACACTACTTCTGAGGGCACAGTTAATCCTGAGAGCGTTATCTTGGTTAGGATGCTACAGGGCAGGATGCTGATTCCCCACTCAGTCCTAAGTTTTACAAAATCCAGGATCCTTCTGCAGTCTTTCACATCTGCTATCTGTCAATAGACATGTCTAAACGATTTCCTTCCTCAGGCATGAAGGGACACCAGGAGGTTTCACATTTAAGACTACTTCCAGGTCAATGCTTTTCTCTCACAGATAGAGCTAACGTTCTTTTCACAAATATACTAATTATGTTACAGAGTGACTGGAAAGAAATGGCAAACAGCAAATACATTGCAAAGCCAGTCATAAAATGCTGATCCCAATTGTTTGAAAAAGTGAAAGAAAATTAAGCCCTGATTTTAACTTCCCCCCCAGGTTGAGCAAAGGGTTAAACTAGATGACCAGCTTATTTTCATTATTATTTATTCTATATTCCTCTGTATTGGCAGCTAAATACCTTCAGTTCCCAAAAGCATTGCATGCCCAGAAGCCCTCATTTCATTTGGTTGTACAACAGTCTCTGGCCACTTCAGAGACACAATCATGTATATACCAAAAAGGTAATTAAGGCGTCTATGTAAGATTCTGGATTCACTTTTGGAAGTCTCCTTTAGACCCTCTATCTGAACCGATGGAGTGATTTTTTAACATAATTTCATGGCTCAAACAAGTTATCCCTTTTTACTTGCTTTTATCTTTTGAACCCCACATTCCTTTTCAAAAGTGTGTGGTTATCTTATGTCCTTTAATTTGTCTACAATATAAAAAATACAGTTGGGCAGACTTCCCTTCCCTGAATTAAAACAACTCACAAAACCAATCAGCAGTTGAAGCAATATATCGATCATTGCTACCAAGCTCAGAACAAAAGGAAAGACATACATAAATTTTGTGACTTGCTAGTGCTCTTCTTTTGGTTTGCATTTTTAAAATCGTTTCAGAATTACTAAATGTCAGTTTGAAGGAACTAAATTTACATGTATGTCAAAAAAGAAGGGAAAAGACTTATAGCTAGGAAGCACTTTTTGTCATTGTGTTATGGGTTGGCTAATCCTCCCTTCAGTAATTTGGTTTAGCCAATAATACTACTTCCAGCTCATCCTTCAGACCAGCTGCTATGTGTGGACTTCGGCGTGATTCTTCTCTCACTTACACCATTGTAAAGCAGAACACATATCTGTAAAGTCAATGAAAATTTGAAAGTCTCAAAGTGTGAGTAAAGGAAAATCATTCCCTTATTCTTAGCAGTTGATTAATTTTAACACCCTGGAGAAAAGCCAGCAGACATTTTACACTCTAACAAGCCTATCATTAATACAGATCCTGAGGCTGTTAATACCTCAGTAAAATATTTTCAGCTGTTTTCAGCTGTTTATAGCACCAGCATCACTTCATTTGAGAAGAAAGAATGTTCTAGTCTCAGTAAATATATTGGTTTACTGTGATTTCTGTTTTCACATATTTATAGGAACTGTATAATGTATAATGTACAATGGAAAAGGTTTCTAGAGGTAAAATAGAAAACTAAGAAATGAGCCTTTTAAAATCACTAATCCAAGTGAAAAACAGCTTCAGTGAAGGAGGATGAGAGCAGGTATTTATTATACCACGTTTGTCTGACTTACGAAGCGACACTGAAGATCTATAATTTCTTTTTGATGTCTTTTCCAGACACAGCTCAAGTTTGCTGAGGATGTAGATCTTCCTTTCCCTCCCACAAAACACAATAGATAGTGGACTTAAATGTACAGCTTTGTGATTACAGACAGAAATTTTTTTAGGGTCACTGTGCTTGTGGCTGACCATTTTCAGCACTTTAACAGGCAGAACTCTGTTGGGATTCAGAGAGTGGGCAAAAAGCCATACTGTCCCCAAAAGACATTTCCTCTCATCTCTTTGTGGTACTGGGTGGCAAATGAGGCCAGGTTCTTGCCAGGGAGCCTCTGGGACAAACTGAGAGTGCGTGCCCTGAGCCAGAGAGAGGCAACTGGCTCCAGGCCAGAGCAGAGGCAGTTGAGACACAAACAGCATAAAGGAAGTATAGGTGACATAAATAACACACTTTAGTGAGGACTTAATTACCAGGGAGCTGATAATAAAAGGTCATTTTAACCAGTGAAATGGTTAAACAATTAAGTGAACAATAATATTAAATAATTAAGTGAAATAATCAGAATGTCTTTGACTTTTAGTGGGATTAGCTAGCTAGGGATTTTGAAAAACAGATACCTTGTGCATTTTGAAAAACATTCCCTTTGTGATCATTTGCATCTGACTTAATTTTTGTCCATGGATACAGGGTTTCTTCTGTGAATGATGTCAATAAAGATCAATAGAGATATTAGGAGATATCAATTGAGATGTCCACTTGCAATACCTAAAGAAGGACTACAAAATGGCTGGAGGGGGATTTACAAAGACATGCAGTGATAGGACAAAGGGAAATGTCTTTAAACTGAAAGAAAGCAGATTAGATAGATATAGACATTAGATATCAGGAAGAAATTCTCTACTGTCAAGATGGTGAGACACTGGAACAGGTTGCCCAGAGAAGCTGTGGATGCCTCATCCCTGGAAGTGTTCAAGGCCAAATTGGATGGGGCTCTGAACAACCTGGTCTAGTGGAAGATGTCCCTGCCCGTGGCAGGGGTGTTGGAATGATGATCCTTATGGTCCATTCTGACAAAAACTGTTCTATGATTCTGATTGCTTAGTCAGTGCTGCTGTCAACAATATGGCAGTGGTGTGGCACTCATTTTGCCCTTTCTATCATTTTATGCTGCTGATTCTTAATATTATTTACTTTTTACTCATGCCCTCTTTTATGACGTTTTTGAATGTGGGTCTGCTCTACATGGTTAGGACCTCACTCATGATTGAGCACTGGAACGAGCTGCCCAGGGAAGTGGTCATAGCACTAAGCCTGTCTGAGTTCAAGAAGCTTTTGGACAGTGCTCTCAGGCATATGATATAATTCTTGGGGTGTCTTGTGAAGGGCCAGGAGTTGGACTCAATGTTTCGTATGGGTCCCTTCAAACTCAACATATTCTGTTACTCCATGATTCATATTTTGAGTGACGGGAGTGAGCTACCAATTTGTTAAGAATAACATCCCATTTTAAAGCCTTTCACTTTTGCTAGTACTGTAGCTATTCATAGCTCAGTTTCAGCAAAATCTTTATTGAAATACAATAAGTCAAACATGATTTAGGTAACTTTTTTAGCTCTCTCCATGGCTTTGATTGCTTTTGTCACTGTAAAACTGTTCCACATGTGAGCAATAATGAAAAAAGAAACATTCCTGTAAAGAGATGCTTAATGGAAAGGAAATTGAGGGTAAAGGGTACTGCCTATATCAGTGATTCTACTTTTTAGTAATCATAGAAAATGCAGAAAGTACAAAGATGGCATACATAACTAAGCTGAAATCTGACATGAGATCTGGCTCAATTCACATGCAGCAGTTCTAAATCCTGGTTCTGAGTGTACCATGTGACTAATTTCACATATTCAGGGTATGTTGAACAAGATTCATATCTCTAAGCAAAAAAGTGATATTCCACATCACTGGATGCAGAGATAACATTAGGTATTCATATAAAGCACTTTGAGTCAACCAGATGTTCTTCACAGAATTCTTTGTGTTCCTCTCCTTCTCTGCTTGTTTAGAGCTGAAAACAGTTTTCTCTGAACCATTTAATTGTTCTGTCTTTAAATGCTTGGAGCTCTGCTAATTCATAGACCAGTAAGTCTGATTTATGGTGCACGATGTCATTAGTGCAAGATGAAAGAATAAAGTGACAAGGTACTTTTTATCATACTAGTATTAAAATTCATATGGCAAGATTAGCACTGTCCCTATGCAATTTTTGTTCTCCCTTGCACTGTCAAATTTAGCTGATGTTTACACAGCACAAAAAGTTGCCTGAAAAATGGATCAAAAATAGAATTTTCATGATAAAATGTTTTATTCCTTTTACATAAGCTTCATGTAAAATTCACAACTGTGACAAAATAACACAGCCTCTCCTTCTCTAGGTATAATGAGATCACTGTTACTGCTGAAATTTGGGTCAGTGAATATTGCATTGTTCATATAGTCAAAATTTCAAGAGTTCTTAGCAAATAACCAGTCTGACACCTTCAACCAGAAATTTCTGTTTCAGGCATCTAGTTTATGACTGACTTACAATGCATTATCTGGAAAAGATCTGCATATTTTAGCCACCTCCTTCTAGTGCCATACTGAAAAGTGCCCAGTGCTCAAAAGTACTTAAAAAGTAATACTAGTGAAAAAACCCCCTGGAGGATCTACTTGTATCCAAGCTATAGGTGCAGGAAACAGAAGAACGCGTTTCTGTTAGGTCTTTCTCCTACCAGTATCACATGTGATATTACTGACAGCCAAAGTCTACTTGACTATATTGAGTATTTGTTTATTCCCAGCTCCCTGACATAGAAAGGTGTAGCCATCTCCTGTCAGGGCTTGCCGAGGGGGGAGTGTGCCCCTGCACTCCCCAGGGGATGGCTGAGGGAAACGGAGGACGAAGAAAGTGCTGGCGGCTCTCCGTGGTTACATATAATATAAGTTTATTCACTCCAGAGACAACAGACCACCTGGAGGGTCCAAGCTTATGGGGGATAACCAGGGAAAGAGCCCTTCCCACTCCCGGCCCCTGGTTCTTATAGGGGCTCCAGCCAATGGGAAGGGAGAACAAGGGAAGGGACAAACCAGCTGGGGTGAGGGGGGGGGCACATTATAACAGGACATACCATGTAACAGAACAATAATATACAGTGAGAAATATATGCTAATCACACATTGCAACAGAAAGGCAAGCTAAAATGAGTTCATTATTGTTTCCAAGCTAGTTCCAGGTGGATGTGAAGATTCTGGTCATATCTTCAAGCTGTCTTTCCAGCTTGCTGATGAAACTATTTTGTTTACTGGTGATTACATATGACTGACACACTCCAGTGCTACATCTGAGGTACTACTTCCAATCTTGTTGCAACACATTCCTCCTTCCTATTCTCATGTTTCACATTGTAATAAGCACTCAAACAGAAAACCTCATAAACTGAAATATTGCTTCCGTTTTAATAGTCTTATCCATATACATAGTCGTTGAGATCAGAAAGGGATATGGAAGAAATGATTTATCAGTCATTTACAATTAAAATTATTTCTTCCATTTCCAGTAGTTTCTTGTCATTGCAGGAAAACCAAAATGGAAAAGCTCAGTTCTTTCCTGATCCTTGGTAGCACTCAGGGCTAGGAATTAGTTCTGAGGCTTATTAAGAGTCTGAGACTGAGCTTCTAGTTTTATTTCCATTTTTCTGGGAGTGAGCCATTAAAAATCCATTTTATTTTGTGTGTGCTTCTCTCTTTTGTATCAGTTTAATTCTTCTGTATTCCCCATTTTAGAGGACCCTTACTCTGTGTAATCCAGGTATACATAACCTGTTGCTCTTGAAGTGTATGCTACCTAGTTATATAAGCCAAATATAAGTTATAGATCTTGTCCGGGGAGCAGAGGAAGAAGTTGCACATTGTCCAAGAGAATAATGGTATATGACAAACAAAACTTTATGAAAACTTCTTAAATATATAGGATGACGAATTGAGATCCCACTTCATGGCTAAACAGATTCCAGGTCATTTCTACCATATAACTACCATATATAGTGTTCAGACATCACAGTTTAGCACAATCTAAAACCACAGACCTTTCAGATGTTTATTGCTTCTAAAAATTCTCATTCATTTTGCTCATGCAAAAATCTATTTTGTAAAATAGTTATATACTTTCAATGTTAACTTGATGTGTACAGTCTCCAAAGAAGGCTTCATGTCAGTTCTGAGAGTTCCTGCGTGCTGTATGGATTGCTTTCCCAATAAGGATGGGCACCTGAGAAGGGAATAAGTGACTGCAAGACTTTCACATCACTGAGCTGAACAGCAAGAGAAATATAGCAAAGCCAAATGCTTCAGCAAAAGAAGCTCTAATTATACTCTCCAGAGGTGATTTTAGAGGTGAGCAGTAGTGGAAGTTACAAATACAATTAAAAGTTCACACAGAAGAGCAGCTTAATTTCAGGGGGAAAAAAAAAAAAGAACAAAATCTTCCCTTTGCTATAATGAAAACTAAAGCTGACTTGGGCAACAAGAGCTCCAAGCACAGTAATACAGCAATCCTTCGTTACATCAGCTGAGGACTTGACTCCTGAGTTCTCAAGATGTTTTAGATATTGAGGAATCACTTTTTTTCACCAGAATGGTTCAGTCTTTCCTGTGGTCAGAATGTCACATCTGCTTTACAGCTCACAATTAGTATTACTATTTAAGCCAGGCCAGGACTTAAAAGAAAATTGAATGGAAAACACAGGACTACACTTCTGAACTCAGAATTCAACCATTTCACAGCTGAGATGCACAGTTGGCAGATGTACAAAACTTACTAATGCCACAGTCATGCTGTTGGTGACCAGTGCGGCTCAACAAATTTTTTTGCTGAGTGCTGAGTTTTACCTGACAGCCGGTTTTACAGAAGGGTCAGTTCACTGAGCCTTAATTGCATTTCTACTGTGTCCTCAGAGGTGGATAATGTCATAGTACATCACACATTTCTCAGATGTGTGGACTTGAGAGTCCTCCAAAACTAAAATACATTTCTTAAATACTGCCAGATAATCATATAGTAGACTATGGAGATGACCTGCTTATAAGAGAGGAAGGAGTTATACATATCAAGGAGTTATTTAAAAGTGTTTTCCTTCCTCTTTGGTAAGTCAAGCAGCCCTTTGACCCTTCCCTGTAGAGGAAGAAGCAGTGTTGCCGAGTCTCCAAGTCTTTTAGCAATACAGAATTACTCTGTGTTTCTTATGTTGGTGACACGTGCAGGCGGAATTCCTTTCAGATAGCAATTTACTTCTAGCTGTAAAATGTCTTTTTGGATAATTCAGTTAACTTTCAGTTTTCCTATGTTTGCAAACTGATTTCCTCCAGATTTACAGCACTTTTTGTATTACATAGAAGACAATTAATGAAAACTGCTAATTTAATGGGGGTTTGAAGGAATGAATAATTAGAAGGATGACACGTTCTGCAGGGGTAGATAAATCTTAATGCAAATTCTAACTCTGCATTCACACAGTCTGTCCCAAATTCTAAGGTAAATCTTCATTGCATGATTACCCATTTTCTTCAAAAAATGTCTCTTAACATCCTGATGCAAAAGCTAGATCTTCTCACTGCCTATAATTATACCAGTGAACTTTAAACCAAACTAAAATCAGAGCAGAATAATTCAATGTTCTTCAGTCTCCTAATGTCATTCTACTATTCCAGGGCTTGTATTTGCCAGTTCCATCAGTCACACAATTCCTTTGCAAATTTAGCACCAGGCTGGTTTTAAATACCCTCTCTCTACCTGCAATTTATTCCATTTAACCTCCTCCATTTCACACTTCCCAGCTCATCTCACCTAAATGATACTGGAGCCTACCCACTGTAGCCTAAACCAAATTTTCTAGTCACCATTGCTAAGAGTTTTCCATAGACAGGAATGTTAATGAGATAAAGTACTCCTGCTATTTGTGAAGCTGGTCTCAAAAGAAGAGATAACATCTGGTAAAACCAGTCAAAGGTGGTCGGAAGCCTTGAAATTGTTCCAGAGGACGTGGTGCTGTGCCAGGAACCAAAGGTCAGCAAGGAAGATGATAGGAGGAAGATAGGGGTCTTTCTGAGACCCCCAAGCTGGGAGGTGTGTCAGAGGCATGCGAGGACAGTACCGTGGGAGGGATAGCTGGGGAAAGGTGTGTAACAACTAATATAATGTCTAGATATTATAGTATAAAACTGTAGAACCTCTGGAACCCAGTGTGAGTACTTTGGAAATGATTTCTGCGGACCCAGCATGCTGTAAATAAAGAGTGCTTTGCTTTCTAATAATCAAAAGGGAGTGTTAGAGGGTTCTTTCTGGACTTTTAAGGTATTATCATAACAGTGATCCCAAAGGATTTAATCAGAAAAGAAATAATTGCAAAAGAAATAATAATTTGGGGACTACATCAGAAGAAGGACCAATATCAGACAGCATTTTGAGGAATGGCTGAGTGGCTGGCTAGTGTAGGACAAATATGAAAAGTTTAAAGGTGAACTTAACTGCAACATCAGCCAGACAATAATTCCGGTTTGTACAGCAAAGGAGATTAATTTTCCTGTTATCTGTTCTCCTAATTATTCCAGTTCATTGAGCAAACTCCACATTTAAGGATCTCTTAGAGATTAATAAGAGCATGTTCAGTAAAATACTAGCTCTGGCCTGGGGCTACCATAGCTACATTAGCATCACGTTCCACTAGGGCTCATTATTTTCTTCACAGTTCAGTTTACTCTGGGAACAGCACAACTCTGCTTTGACTCCTGCTTTTAGCTCCGTAACTAACTTGGCTGCCTTTCAGGGTTACTGGAATGCAGAATGTAAACAAATCTAAAGTCTTTCTACAATTCTGCTGCCTTATTAATAAGATGTGCAAACAGAATTTCACCTTTTCCTTCCCTCAAAACTTTTCCTGCACCCAGCAGAAAAACGACTTTAGGTGTTTCTTTAACACGTCTCCACCTTTTCTGTTTCCCTTCATCTGATTTCTCATGGCTTGGGCTGTGCTCACTTTGTGTACAATTCAGGTTATCATGGCTTGAAAAACATCACAGATCATTCCCAGGCACAGAATAAGGAAGCCATAATGAGGCAGTATGGGATGAATGCAATAGGTGGAGATGCTTCAAGAGGGCAGACATCAGACAAAGAATAATTTCACTGCTCCAAATCGTCTACAATTGTAGCTGATTTCTATGCACTGAATGTACTGGGTTCCTTAGGAAAACTGTCTCATTAAACTAAAATTTAGCCTTTATAAATATTCCCTCAGTAGGTCAGTGCATCTCTTTTTTTCCTTGACTACTTCCATTTCACATGAATACCTTTCTTTGCAGAATCCCATTCTAATTGTTACATGGTCAACCCTGAAACAAGACTTGTGTTGACAGACCTCAAATCTCCTCCGCACATTCAGAACCCTTGGACATGGTTTTGTAACTAGCTGGGGAAGAAGCCAACTCTAACTAAATAAAATATTAGCTATTGGCAATCATCCCTGTAATATGAAATCTCTTGCTAAATTGCAGTCTGTTGTGCTTTTGTTTGTTTTGCTAAATCCTTCAGCCTAGCTGCTACTGTTCTCACTCAGAGGTTAAGAGAATTTCTTTTGAAAAATTAAACTTGAAATTAAGGAAAAAAAAAGAGTTGTTTGGTTTTTTTTTAATTGTTGATGCTTCGTTTTGTTTTTCTGGCAAAAACATCTGATAAATGTTTTAACTTATGTCTTCACATGTCAGTAAAAACAGCAGTAGAAAATTTCTGCCCACATGGCTGGGAGCATGTCTGTTCTGATAACTTCATCCAAGGCACCAGCTATGTAAACTTCAAGTCTTATTTAGGTAATTGGCAGAAAGGAGTAGCTACAAAATTCCTCAGTAAATATTTCTTCACTGGAAAGTCCAGATGAACCCAGTTTAAATTCCATTTATTTTTTTTCAGATATCATCTTCTGATCTGTTGCTCCTTTACAGTTCCATTCAGTTCAGATGAAGGCAAACACAGAAATGAAAATGAAGGCAAACACAGAAAATGTAATAGAACTGCAGATGGTGCAGATCTGGTAGCCAGATAATCTTTAGCAATTGTTACTAGGGCTGAGCTGATTTTCAGTCAAACCACATTACCAGACAGTATGTGCACCTCAGTCTCCATGCCACCCTGACTGCAGCTAAAATTCATGACCTTACACCACCTTTACCATTACCATTATCTACACAGTAATTTTTTTCTGGAGCAGAGGTTTCTTACTGACTTTCTGTATGAATACCTTTGTAAAGATTGTGTATATATTTAATATAATTTTAAATTAGATTAGGTTAAATTAATATAGATATTAATTACACTCGATCAATCTAATTTTTAAAAAGGTAGTTCTAACTTAAAAACATTGGATCATGGATTTAGAACTCATCCT
>WEIV01020076.1:5885-16614 GCA_013390005.1 Calyptomena viridis
CTTAATCTGAAATTTATTTTTTCAGTAAAAGGTTTGATTGTATTTGTTGCAATGGTACCACAGACAACCTGAAAAAAACCTTGTTAAGAATAAATTTAAATCCTTCTTATAATATTCAAAATACCTGAAACATGGGAAAATACTTTTGCAAATATAAAATGTATTCACTAATTATTTATTGCATGAAAAAGGGAAGGAAAAATATCATAGATAGTCTTATGTTCAATAGGGCTCTACACTTCCCAAAATGAACATGTTAACTGTTAAGCTTACATTTTTTTCTCCTTACTGCGCTACAAGGTCTACGTGCACTCTTCCCATGCTTTCTTTAAGTGGCTAAGGTGTTTTCTTGTTCAGAAAATGGAAGTAAACATGAGCTTTCCTACTCTGGATAAATAGCCTGGTCAGCAGGTTGCTTATGTTGAAAGCAAATGAACCAACCAGTCAACACAGGAACTTCTACTGCTTTCATTGGTCTCCATTTCTGAGTGTCTGTCACTGCTTGACATACTGATGACAGTTTAAGCTTCCTCATCAGACTGTCTCTTGTGAGAATTTGGACACCTCTGTTACATGCCAATGTTCAGAGGTGCTTCTGCCTATGTTCAGAAGTTTAATTTTTAATGATTAGGGCATGGCCAGGTATCAAAAGGATTTTAGCTTATTAATTATCTCTTAGTTACCACCAGTTTTTCATCTTTCTTAACATAAAGATTCAGCTTAATGTTGCTTTGGCATGGATTTTTTTTAATCTTTAATCATAATAAGCTGAAGGTTCATCTAAAAGCACTTAGTTTACACATATAGCCATAGCTTGCTGTGGCATTAATGGTAGCTGTATATGAAAGCATTTAAAAAGGAAAAGGTTTTGAATAATTTATAAAGGTGAGCTACAAATAAGAGACCAAAGTACAAGAATAATAAAATAAACACATGGGGACTAAATTGCTCAAGAGCTGGTAATGAAATGTGCAGCCCTTTACCTGTGATAGCTACCCATCTATCTCACCTGGTTAATATATTTTTGTAATCCCTCTGAAATGTACTATCCAAATTCATTATCAGTTATTTCTGTAAAAGGCTATTAAAAAATCCCTTTTACTTGCTATTAAAAAAAAAAAATCAGTTGTCTATTCAGAAAGCATAAATTGTCAGAATACTTGTTAACAGCCTTGTTTCATGTCTTCAGTTAACTTTAGAAATGAAAGCTTAAGATTCTTCTATAAACAGAAAGTATCTATAATCCACCAGGGTATAATGAAGCAAATGATTATTTCTAAAACACCTACCCTGCTTGTCAGCCCCTAAGCACTTCAACAAAGCACTTTGAGTCATTCTTATAAAGAGGTGGTGTGACAGGAGAAATGAGCCACAGGTTGGAGATCCTCAGGCAAACGCAGCCCAGTGCATATGGTGCATCATTACCAGTCTGATTTTAATGAAGTTTTAGAGCCTTAAATTTCACATCACAGTTGGTGCTCATATGCATTTTACTGTTATTGCCTTTCATTTGCCAAGTAAAGATAATTGATGATCTTTACTTAGAGAATTTGTAGATTTTAGAGCTGTCTATTTTTAAGAGAGGTTTCAACTATTTTTTTATTTGTCTATGTGTAGATGCTTCCCTTTATGTTATCTGGTCTAATGATTTTTTTTAGTGTTTTTAAAATAGAATCAGAAAAAGATAAACTACTTTATGCAATTAAGCAAAAATTCATTAACATCTCCGCTGATGTGAATGAAATTCTGCATGACTAAAGGTTACACTAACCTTGAGAAAGAATGGAAGAATATGGGCCTTACTGAGTACGCCTTCTACAAACTCATGCAGAATCTAATCTGTTATGCTATCACTTAGAAATAAGATTGCATTAAAAGAAATGGAGGAGCTCTTGGCTTCCATCTGATGCTTTTTATAAAGAAAATAATCAAAAATATTGACAATAATGAAATGAGCAAGAGAGAAACAAAGTTGAGCTGAAATAAATAAAGAACCAACAAAATTTTAAAAATGGGGACAAATAAGAGAGTAAAACTTCAACCTCTTCAACAATCTTCAAAAAAAAGCAACAATCAATCTCTTCTAGAGAAATTTATTAAAATGATCACTTGTACTGCATTGCATCTGAACCATCTTTTGCTTGCTTTGTTTTTATGAGTGAACATCCATGCCTCATTCATAAGCCTCCTGGGTCCTTAGTACATCTCAGACTCAAGATCACAGTCATTGCTTGTCTACAGATCCTTGCTAGAACAAGTTTTTAAATTTTTACCATTATGCTTACAAAAATAATAGCATTTTTGAGAATATATCTAATAGCTAAAAATTCCTAATTATTTTTATCAATCTGCTTGCTTTGAACCTACTATGTCCTAGATCAACCAGTTCCAAGTTCTATGCTCCATGAAGCCAAAATATAGACTATGAGAACTACACTTTTTCAAATCCTCTTTAAATTCTAAAAACCTGAGGATAGGGAGTAGCCCTTACTACAGGGGATTTTTTGTGTATGCTGGATGTTCTGAAGTGCATTTCAAATCCATCTCTTTTATATCAGTAATAGACTAAAGAAAATCAAAATATTTTGGTTTTAAAGGCACTATCAACATTTCACTGGCTGTATTTTAAGATCACACCTAGAGGGCATGATTCCAAATGCCAAGGTTCTGGAGGGATATGAAGAAGATGTTGGCAAAGGCAGTTCAGGTTTAGTCACCCATGTAGCCCTTCAGAGTTTGTCAGCAGTAACAGACCTTGTCTTGGTTATACTGGCTCTCCACTTCTCTTTGGCTTGGCTCCTCAGACTTCAACAGTCGCATGTTGTAACATGAATATCACAGCCATTTTCCACCTCTTTTCCTACAATATTCAACAAGTAATTGTCTGTTTTTCTTCCATGGCTTTGAAATTCTTACTCAATGCTATCCTAATATTATGAAATAAAACTCTTGAGAGATTTTAATCTTCCTGTTCCTACAGAGTCCTGACTTTGAATAAATATTTCCTAAAGGGTGTTGTAAATCCTCTAGCTTGAAAAACTCTGGCCTGACAGTTCTCCTTCTACCATTTTGAAGCTGAACCACACACACAATATTCACTGAAATTTTGTAATAAAGTATACAGTTCCTGTACAGGAGAAGCATTTATTATTTATATTGCCACAAAAATCATATTAATTTTCTTATTTACAGACATAATTTCCTTGTTATTTATATATATAATTTCCTTATTTAAAGCAAAAGTAAAGAAGGCCTTTGGAAACAGAGTACTTTAGCATGCAGTTCAAAACACAAAGATACATTAATTAATTTTATCTCAACTGTGAAACTCAGTGCAGGTATAGGATAATACAAAATAGAAACCTGTTTGTTTGTTTGTTTGTTTGTTTTCTTCTCATCTCTTTGGTAAACTGTCTAAAAGGTTAAATTTCTTTGTACTGAATTCTGTCCTGAAAACAAGGTTTAATCAAGCATTGCATTGCTTAACATTGCTCCAGGAAGAGTAACTATATTGATTCAAATTTGGAGAAATCAAGACACTTGAACATCTGAAGCATAAAAAAAGTGTGTGGCCCTTTCAAAATAGGAAAAAAAGGAGGAGTTATCCTAGTTACAGGAGTTTTTGTTGTTTCTATTGATGATCACACAGGAAAGAGTATGTTGAAACTGATTAAGTTTCTTGTGCAGACCAACACAATGTTCACATTTCTAAGATGAAGTCTGAGATGATTTATGCTGTGGCACAGAAATATGGTGGAAATATGGACTGAAATATCATAAAAGGGTTGGAATATATCTAGGTGAGTCTTAGACCGTATTAGGATGATGAACCACCCTTCTTAGAGAAAGATGTGATAAAGACCTTCACAGAAAGATTCTTGTGAAGGCTGTGTCTGAAAGACATGCATAAGCCACTGAACTGATGTAGTAAGGAAAAAGTCAGCACTTTGCTGAGGTTAAGGACTATGTCTGCCGATATGGACATTATCAGGAGACCGTATATTAGAGGGACCATAGGAGATGAGACATTGAGAGTAATATATCACAATGGCAAATGACACCATATAGTTTCCTGCCAGACATCAGTAATGTTAATACAACTGTGCCCTGAACAAAAAGTAGTAATACTTCCTTAGAATAGAGGGAAAAGACTGTTAGCTACCTTTCATGCAAGGTAGCAGCTGTTAGTACTTTAGCTTGTGAAAATGGTATGTATCTTGTTCATTAATAATAAATTAATGTGTATGTAAAAAAAAGCAAGGCTGGAAGGGAATGAAAATAGCACGAACAGGAAAAGAAAAAAAGACAGTCTAGTTGCTTTCTTCAACTACCTCACGGGTAAAGAACATAAAACTCAATTTCTCCAAAGGTGCATAGTGAAAGGACAGCAGTCAGTGGATACAAGTTGCAGCAAGGGATATTCTAGTTAGATAAAATTAACAAATTCTCTATAATGAAAATCACCAAAGAGTGGAACAGCTCCCTTAGAGAATGTGTAGTTGCTCTACCTTGGCATGCACTTGGGTCACAGGAACACCATGCAGCACAGTGACTGGAAAGATGCCTGGAGGAAAAAGGACCTGAAGGTGCTGGTCAACAGCCAGCTGAACATGAACCAGCAGTGTGTCCAGGTGGCCAAGAAGGTCAATGGCATCCTGGCTTGTATTAGAAACAGGGGAGTCAGCAGAACTGAAGCAGTTCATCCCCCTATACTCAGCACTGGTGAGGCCACGTGTCGAGTCCAAAGAAGGGCAAGGAAGCTGGTGAAGGGTCTGGAAAAGAAGTCATATGAGAAGCAGCTGAAGGAGCTGGGGTTGTTTAGGCTGGAGGAAAGGAGGCTCAGTGGGCATGTTATTGGTCTCTACCTGAAAGGAGATTGTAACCAAGTGGGGGTTGGTCTCTTCTCTCCCAGGTAACAAGTAATAAGTGCTCTGATTTAATTACTAAAATGCCTCTGTCTAAATTAAGGTGCAAATGAGACCATATTCCAAAGTCAATAGTATGGATTTTATCTAACAGTAAATGTGAGGCAGAAAGAGAGAGAAATAGAAAGAATAGGAAAAGTGAGGCAGGAGGAGAGGAAGGAATAAAATGATAGAGAGAAATTAATAGAAAAAGTATCACCACTTTGAATTTGGATATAAGAATGATTTTCCTTACAGAAGCACTGGGCCAACAGTGGTGGCAGCTCGGCAGTGAAAACATCGTAAACAGTACAAGACCACTAGATTTGAGTTCTGGGTGAAATTTTTGACCCTGATCTCCAGAGAGACTCACGCACTGACCCACTTCCCAATTATCCTTGTGTCTCTGGATGTGACTTACTAGAGAGCTGTAGAGAAAATATTTACTGAGCAGAGGATGAGGTAGGCCAAGAAAACCATGTTAAATAGAGATCAGCATAAGTGAATTCCATTTGCTTAGTGATCCTGCACCCCTCTGCTCTGTGTAGATATTCATTCTTTAAAGATATTAACCATAGAAAAACCAAAAGAAAAATTGTCAGTGTTTAAAAGTATCTTTAAATAGCATGAATACAAGGACAATACTTCAAATTAGTTAAAATAGAGGAAAAGTAAATCCCATGTAGTCACCCAAGGTTGTGCCTGTGGCTAGCAACTAATGAGCAGCTAACGGTAGCTAGCCAGAGGCTTTCTGCAAGTCTGTAGGGGAAAATAAGCTGAAAATTCCCATCCAATGCATTTGTGGTGGATTAAATGCTTCACAGACCAGCTCTTCAGTTATAGCCATCTGGTGTGATGTCAGCACATATGACTGACAAGCAGGTGGTTTATATCCTACGTCTCAAGGTAAGTTCCTCCAAGTCCTGGAATGCAACTGGCAGAAAACCATGGGAAAGTCAGGGCTTCTGTTGCTGCGCGTTACAGAAAGTTTTCTTGTATTCTTCAAATAACTACATTATGCTAAACATTTTAATTGCAAGAGGAAAGTCTGGAGCAATTTTTTTTGTTCCACAGTGTTCCACCTGTGGCAGTGGTTTCAGTAAAATGAAGATACTTTTCAGTATTGAAACTCGTAGGAAAAGTAATGCCATCGACAGAATTACTAAGCATGTGAAAAGATCACTCTTTACCTCCTACTCTGGGCGGTAGATTAGCCCTGTGTTGCTAGTAGAAGTGCAGAGTTTCACTATATTTACACAAGGGAAAGGGTGACCCACATAAAATTTACCTTAGATAGTCCCAAAAGTGTTTATGTATTCGTGTGGCAAAGTGCAGCATTGAAAGAAAAGATTTGCTTGTATCCTGGAAGTGGTTAATTTACCTATGTCTCTCAGCAGAGTTAAATATCTGGGGCATGACACTAGGATTAGTGTATTTTTTCCAACTTCTAAGCTAAATGTTGCTGAACTGTTTCAGGAATCTTTCTCCAGTTTGCATCTGGGACCTTATGGCTAAGAAAGACAATTGAGCCTATTTGACAGATTCAGTCCTATGTAGGGTTTAGTTTCTTAACTGTCTAAACTTGTCCACAATGTAGAAAACTGCCGTAATGACTTATTCAGGAGTTCACTTTTTCTTATAATCTTTCTGCATGGATAATGAAACTTGGAGGTAATCCAAATGGAAAGCCACAACCCCCAGATCCAGACCATAAGGTGTTAGTAGAAGGTAAAAACTGTACAAAACTCAGTATTTTATATTTTTTATAGTACTCACCTGTCTATATTTATGATTCTGGGATATGAGATTAATACATCAGGAAATGGTACTAAACTGTACCTTAATTAATACAGCCACATAAGCTACCAAAACATGCATTAAAGGATTCTCTACAAAACTGGAGATTATCAGTTGAGTTGAAGATTTGGGGATTTATTTCAAGTCCAAGATCTGTTTGATGCCAGAGTTCAGATTAAAAACCCAGGCATCCCTGATCAGTATTTTCATGTGTTGTCAAGCCAGTCAATCATACCTCTCTTTCCACAATTAGGTGTACAAATTTGGAAGTAGCTTTTCTAGCTCACTAGGGGAACTTGAATACTAATAAGTCAGATTGGTGTGGTAAAGGGGGAAACACCTGACACTGGCACACATAACCAGTTATTGACTGATATAAACTGAAACTGTACAATAACAAGTTTCTAGTCACGTATAATTTCCAGACGAACATCACAAGCACAAGCTTATGGCTGTGACTAAACTTTTGTTATGCACATAAATATGATACATTAGACAATAGTCCTCGACATTGAATAATGACAGATCTTTAATGACGGTGTTTCATTATTTCTCACTTGCAGTACAGAGTACTTTCTCCTGCTCAATTGAACATTTTATTTCTGTCAGCTTTACTCATGACCCATACAGAGACTACCAATATATATAACTTTTTATGTCCCTGTGAAAAGTATGCTGGATTCCAAATGCCGATCACAGAAAAATCACCTGGAGCTGGGATGAGTCAAACAACAGTGGAAGATTCCACCTGTATAGATGCACGGTTCAATATTAAATTGCTCAGTTCAGTATAAAGATGCACATTTATATTAAGATTTACAGTTCAATATGAATTTAAGAGTCTGCAATACTGGACTTCATTAGGAATTTATTTTTAGAAAGCTCCCTCAGACTGAGTAGAAAAGAACATTTTTTTACAGTTACCAGTTCCTCCTGCATTTAACCCATTTTCTTGTCTCATAGTATAGAGTAGCAAGAGAACCACGCAAACAAGCAATTATTCTGTGAGGTTTTTATATCATAGGATACTAGAAACAGTATAGATAATGAATCAGGAAACATATCTTTGAAAGCATTATTTCTAAAAGTCATAAAAATACTGTCAAACATATTTGAGTAAGCAGTAAATGAACCCTGCTTGCACCATAAATCATTAATGTTTAATCACCAGCCAATGCCTCACTAAGCTCACTGGCATGGAAACTCTAAGATACTCAAAGGATAGTTCTAACAAATCTGGCATGCATGGTTGGCTCGTGTGCTTAATTACTGTTTATGCATTGGCAGTATCCAAGCAGTTGTATGTAATAAATAGAACACTGTCACACTGTCCAGATGGTTTTAGATTCAGGGCCTAGGGAGTATGTTTGAAGATTACAGGCCTGATTTACTAAAAATTCACACCAGCTCAGTTACTGAAAATCATGCTAATAGCATACGTTCAGCAATGCAAAAATAAATATACTATTAATGACTGCTTAAAAAACCACTTTGTCTTCTATTTAGTCACTCTTCAGAGAAGATATAATAATTTTATTTTGGTTAGAGGCATTTAATAACTTTATTTCTGCAATGTCCAGTAGGTTTGAGAGAAAAGGTTTCTTTCACACACAAAAGAGGGGGGCCAACCAGAGATAATCCAAGCTATGTTTGAAAATTATAGTTTAAGTATTAGAATCAGTATAGGCACTTAATGTGGTGATCTGCTTTGATTAATATACACTGTCAAGAATTAGGGACAGAATTACATGTCTTCAAATTAAGAATGGAATTATTACTTGTTTCAGTCTTTACTTACATATAAGTATGAAGCCAAATTATGCAATCATTTTCAACCAGTAAAAAAAAATAAATCAGTAAATAAGTTTATGAAAAACTCCTGTATTTTTCATCCCAAAAGTGTGTTTGATCCAAGTTAGTGAAATTGCTTTAAGTAGATTTCCTTTGGGGAATGAGAGAAGTGAGAGAGGAAGATAGGTTAGGAGGAAAGAAAATGGATTTAGAGATGAGATGTACTTTTATTTAATAAATTAATGCTTAGAGGTCCTTCCATAAATCAAGAATATGAGCAATTTGAAACCAAGTTTTCATCTCTCTAAAAGTATATGAAGCTATTTCCAGTTTTTCATAAGAATGCCCTATTTTAAAGATTATAGGACAGTTGGGAAGGAAGTGAGAACAGAGATGGACTTTATCCCCTCCACACAGACTGGAAATGAGGTGTGATTTTCTTTGCAGGGCATGAAAAAAAGAGAAAGAAAAAGAAAAATAATGTGCTAGCAGCAGGTAATTGATCGCTGTAAAAGAAATAAAATGAAAAGACTGATAAAAAGGGTAAGAGTAATATTTTTCACATTCTAATGTGGGTAAAAAACACTACTATCGATCCGATAAATGACCTCAGTAAATGGATTGTAATCTAAAGTTTGTTTTTGATTCAAATGAAAGCACTCTAAAAACCAAATAATTTGGTACCATCATATTCAGTAATCATCAGTCATATTTCATTGTGTTTCAAAATATCCATGATGAAGATACTGTTCTGTAGCTTTCTTTTCACTATTAAAAACAAAAAACACCTACCTGAAGTGTTGCAGAACTATATCCAAAATAGGATTTATGGTCATGAAAACTTAAAGTTTATGGTCGTAAATATATGGCCTTACCTGAGCAATTAATCTGTTCATTTTGTAATCACCAATCCTCGTTTGTTCACCTGCTTATCCATTTTTTTTTTTTTTACAGCCAGTTCTTCCAAGAGTGGAGTTCACTTCATGTTAAAAGATATCTGAAATAAATAGGTGAATAACTGCGTCTCCACCTGCCACAAAAGGCCTCTGGCACACTACTTCAGCTGTGGAGATGTCCCACCAATCTAGGAGACACCTTTTATTTTCATATATATTAATCCTGTACCACTCCTGTGCTGCTCCTGTTTATGGGGAACTGGACTACAAAAGGAAGTATTGCCTACATTGGTTTAAGTCTTGATATAGTAATTGTATTCAAAAGTCTCCCAACACATCAGACGGTTTTTTTTTAAAAGGTGGAGTTTTCCTATGCATTATGGAAAAAAGAATTAAGATATTACCTGTATTCAATGCTTCCTCTTGGTTAGATATAATTAAGTAGCTCAATGAAGGAATTTCCCAGATGGCCATAGAAGTTCATATCTCTTTTTTTAGATTGCATGGGACATGTCTGCCTAAGTATCTACCTGGGGATTGAACTCTGCACAGTCATACCATAGAAATTAAGGGTGGCGGTGGTCAATCTAGAGGTGTTCCAGTAAATTAGTCATTCTGCTTGTTCTGAATTATTAGTTTACATCATTACAGGTCAGAGCAAGATCTAGAAAGAAGTCTAACTGGAAGCATTTAAACATTATTATTTATTTAAACTTTCTTTAAAAAAGAAAGAGATACTGTTGAGATACTGTCTGTAATCAGGGGATTTGTCATGGGTATTATCAAAACTTCATTTTAGGTGGATGTGGAAAATGAACTCTGGATTCAAAATTCAGAAGACATCTTTCAAATTTTTACTAAATTAAAATTGAAAACAAAATCAAATTTAAGAGCAGGCTCTCTGTAATGTCAGTAATGGAAATATTTTCAAAATCTAACTTGCACAGCATATGTCTGGCTGATCATACATTAATCATTCACCTTTTTTCTTTTTTTACTGAGACCATTTCAGAAAATTTTGAGTCAGGACCTGGACCAGCATGTTTGTGCCCTTATTACGTATGTTTTATTCTTCACTTATACCCTGAGATGTAATATTAAAAGGTAAGTCATATAATTGCAAACAAGCATAAATATTATAACTTTTCTCTTGTTTTTATTCCCAAATTGTGAGAAATTTAATGATGATGTCTGCTCTTATTTCATGCACAAAGAATAGAGATTCTCCATGTTGATCACACAGGCCATGCTTAGTTATTTTAAGCAAAGCAAGTTAGATAATCTATCTAAAACTATAATTGTCACTACAGATTTTGCAGTCGTTTTTTTGAGAGGTACAAA
>WEIV01020080.1:2149-64733 GCA_013390005.1 Calyptomena viridis
CCCCTGCTCTGCCTGCGCCCCCGGCTCTCCCTGCCCCCCCTGCTCCCCCTGCTCCCCCTGCTCCCCCTGCTCTCCCTACTCCCCCTGCTCTCCTGCCATCCCAGAGCTTGTTACACAAACCTTTACTACCTTGTAAATCAGTAATAAGTTGCACCCAGACCTGCAAGTGATTAGTGAACAATCACTGCATTTCCATGGCCAGAGGACTTTCACACAGTTCATCAGTTAAGAAAAGAACTGGGTGTTAACTGGTTGTTTAATTCCCTGGAAGAGCAGTTTATTGAGACCCCAGAAAAGGGCTGAATCTGAAGCACAAACAATGTATAGGAGAATGATATTGCTTACAAATGACATGTTCTCCTGCAGAAATAGGACCAAACGTTGCCCTAAAGTGACTCAATGGAGGAATTCTAAGCCTGGGAGGTGCCATTTGTGGTGTTTTAATTATTTAATTAGTTTGATGCCTGTTTGAATACACTGGAAATCAATGAGTTAAGTTTTTGAGGTACCTTTTCCATGAACCAGGAAACTGGGCTTATGTGATATTTGCAGGACACACTTGACACACACACACATGAGCTTTCTCATCCCGGGTTGTTCACTGGAACAGCAAGACAAAGAGCAATTTTTGCTCCAGAGTATGGTTTCCTGTTTGCTTGATGGATTTCAGTATTTAGTCATCAATTTTTTAATCAGAAATTCTAAGAGAGGTGCAAGCCCTGCCTATGCATTGGCTGGAGGAAGAACTGGCATCAGCTGGGAACCTGGAAAGGGCACCTCCAGGAACAATTTCCTGCCCTTTTCCTCCTGCCCTGGCAGGTTCCAGCACACCCCTGTGGGCAGCCCTTGGAGCTCACACTCCTGACCTTCTTTTAGAGGGGCTGCAACCCAAAAACTCAGAGCACCCCATCAAACTGGGGGTTCTTTAAATCTCATTCTCCTCTTTGTGCCCAGCCCACAGCCCTGAGGATGCAGAACCAAACCCTGGGATGGTGCTCAGGTGGCATCTGGTGCCAGGCACTGCCCCCCTCCTTCCCGGGTTACCTGACCAAGGACTGGCTCTGAATATCAGTGCTGGGAACTACAGGAACGTGACACAAAAGCTCCTGTGTTACTGTTTGCTAAGATGATGATAAATATCCTGTGTATCTATCAGATAAACCCCTGAGGTGTGTTCAGTCCCTGCACAGGAGGCACAAAGGGGCTGGCAGGAGCTGGGCTGTCTCTGTGCAGCTTCTCTGAGTGGCAGCAGCTGCTTTGGGAAGAGCACCTTGAAAGTGGAGAACTTTCCCAGCCTGGATGTGATGAGCAACTCCAGGCCACTGTGGATTTGGTTTGTAGTAGCTTTCCATAACAAAGTCTTTTTTTAACTGACTTTCTTTCTGCTCACATATATTTAGATATGACTTTCATTCTGCAGCTCTCCAATGCCAGAGAGTTTTGGCTGCAATTGCAAGGGAAGGGACACGTGTTTGAGTCATGGAGTTGGCTCTCCCTGCTCGATATTAGTGAGTTACTGAGAGAAGATGAAGTTTGTATTTAGTTTTAGTTTACATGCAACGAGACCAAGCAAAATATTCCAAGTAGAATGAGCACATCATAAACAAATACACAAAAACTTATACCAGAGGGGGATGGAGTTCATTTATAAACCACATTAGTTGGCTAAACCAATTCAGAAATATTAGGCTGATGCACTGAAGCTCAGGAAACACAAAGCAAGAGTCTTCATTTTGTCACTCCTAACTCTGATTTAAATCTGTGGCTGCTGTTGTTGCAAAGCAAAAAGATGAACTGCACTCACATCTGGATTTTTGTGCATGGTTTGGACCTCAAGAATTTGCTACAAGAACTGCGGAGATAAGCCTGGTATTAAGACATATTTCTTTTACATTAAAACCAACACAGCCAAAGGAGGTTGGTGATGATTCTCCCCTGCAGTAGCTTGCACCTCATGGTTTAAAAGCTGATGAAATTGGTATTGAATACCACAACTCCTCTTAAACAGTAACTGCCAGCAGGGAAAGCACACGAGTGACAGCACTATTTATTCACATGTCACTCTGCAGCTTCATCATTCTCCTAAACTTAACCTATTTACTGAGAGGCAGGATGAGTCACTCAGCAAAGTGATTCAAAAACAGAGAGAGAAAACAGAATGGATGGGAGAAAGCCACTTTTTACAGGAAATAATAGGGGGGTAGGACCAGAAGAACAGTTACAGCATGTTCAGGATTAGCTGCAAGCACAGGATAGGCAACGCTGCTGCTTTTTTATTTCTGTCACAAAGGAACAACCAGAACAAATATTTAATTGAGGAGAAACAAACTATTTAACAAATATTTAATTAAGGGAAAACAAACCATATTACCCTTCCCTTTAGGCAGTTTTGCAGGGGATGATACAGTCCATAATGTAATCTGCTTCCCTCCCTTGAGCACCAGTGCTTATGTCTATTAATCCACTCAACTATTCCCTGGCTCTAATTCTCTGCCATTACACCTTCTGCAAAGTCTTACTCTGCAAAGCATCCCCACTGAAGGGCTTGTGGGTTCTTGCAGAACCTGGGCCTCTCCAGGCTTCCCTCCAAACATGTCTGAACTGAATTTTGGGGCTGGTTCTCAGGAGAAAACAACCAGCAGAAAATCCCTGTCCCAAGGAACAGGGAAGATGCACAAGTGGCTTGTGAACAATTCTGCCAAACAAACTGAGCTCCCTCTGGACCAGACATGTAAATACCCTCCTGCTTGTACTCACTCTGCTTTCACAGACAGCTCCAGACCAGAGACTGCTTTGGTTTCTTATGTGCTTTATTTTCAAGAGGGCTGTGGGCAGTAGGTCCAACACTGACCAGGGAACACACAAAATCGATTTTTCACACACATTATTTTCTACCACGACTCCACATCCTTCAGCAAATGAATATTTGGGGCAAGATTGTTCCCCCCTTGGCATTAGGCACTGAATGGCCAGGGCTGTTTGATGAGCCCTGGGTTAGGAACTGCCTCCACGGGCCATGGAAAGCAAAAGGTCCTGGCAATGGGAATGCAGCACTTAACTCTGCTCCCAAGTCACCTGGAAAAGCTCCAGACCCTTAAATATTTAAGTGGTTATTGACAGAGTGTTACAATTCACATCTAATAATGTCAAGGAGGTGCCACATACAAGATACTGTATGTCTGCCCACATCCATCTGTTTGCTTTTAGTTTGCACTTTGACTGTAACTCCTTGGAGGGAGGAACTGCTGGTTTTTCTCCTTTGGAGTCAACACAGGATCTGCCACAATGGAGTTCTCATCTGTCCTGGGGTTTCTAACATAAAATAATTTAATAATAAAAATGCTATATAATACTATGGAGTATATGTATAAATCAGAGACCACGAGACAGAGCTAATTAAAAGAGACACCTATAACTAGAAAAAGGAGTGCAAGAGACTATGGGGAGCAGTTGCTACAACTGGCTTTGCATCTTGCCCCAAGAAGGTCAGGAACATCTGACAGTAAATAGCTGGAGAGAACAAGAAAAATGTGTATGTATCATCCAAAGAGCAAATTTTCAATCTGAGTCAATGGCAGGAACAAGAAAATTTTTGTTCTTGGAAAGAAAAAAAGAGAAAATAGAAGAGAGAAGAGAAAAAGAGGGAGAGGAGAGAGGAGAGAGGAGAGAGGAGAGGAGAGGAGAGGAGAGAGGAGCTATCAATCACCAGAAAGAGCTCCTCAATGCCCCGTGGCTGGGGAGGTGAGCACTTTTAGCTGCAGTGCTATTGACGTTGGGCAATTCCCAACCACAACAGCAATAACCTACATTTGTTCAGAAATCAGCCCTCGATTATTTGCAGATCTCCCATCCCCATTCCAGATCAAGATGCAGGAACAACCACCCAAAGAGACAGCCCCAGGGAATCCTTCCCAGGATTTCACGATGAAACACCCCAGATTTTCCAGCTGTGAGGTCTGTGAGCTGTGTGTCTCCCCACACACCCCAGGCAGGAGGTAAAACCCTGTGCTCATGGCTGTGTCCATGGGGCACAGAGCAAGACACTGTGAGTACCTGGCAGGACCATCCAAACCATCCCCAAGTTCTCAGCAGCTGTGTGACAATGTTCTCCTCTGCACAGGACTTTGCACAGCCAGCTCACGAGCTCTGCATTTGTGGCTCATATTGAACCTATTATTTAACCATCCATTGCTACACTTCCTGGGTGAATTCCAACCTAACAACGAAGGCTTTGGAACCACAGCATGATAAAACATCCTCTTGCCTAAAATAAAGATAAAACTTGCTTACGTTCGATATGATCTCATGTGAGCACAGCACACATTGAGCAGCAGTTGGCAGGCCTTCCCTGCAGCCAGGAACAGGCACTGAATGGGAATTCTGTCTGTCCTGCACTGGGGGAACGAGCCACAGATGGCTGGAAGACACAGTAGTAGCAAAGCTGAAGGCCAAGATCACCACAACCCTTTCTGAGCAGCCCTGGAGGGACAGTGGCTGCCAACAGGAATCAAATGTCCCAACTTACACACTGAGTGTAGTGAAACCATGTGGAGCCACCAGACATCCCCACATCAGATTTCTGAAGATACTTCCATAGGCAGCTCTCAACTAAAGCACTTTTTAAAATATCCAATGCACCAAGAGATGAGCACACGTCACCTCCTGGCCCTGGCCTAGATCCAACATCTCCCTGACAGAGGAGATGGAACAAGTGTCAGGGAGCACCAACAGAGGATGTCCTACAACAGGAACTGGGGACTGTGATTTGGGATGCCAAGCAGAGGTGGGAAGGTTTCTGTACTAGTAAGGGCTGAGTCATGCACATTCCTTGCAGCATCACCACAAGGAAGGCTCATGGCATAACTGTGCAGCACCATGATGTGACTCCTCCGTCAGCACCAATCAGCACCATCCACTGCCCAGCACAACAGTGACCTCTGCTCCAGGACATGGAACAGCTCTGGTGGCTCACAGGCTCAGTGTGGAGGGGAAGGACAGTGGAGCAGCAGGATGGGACACCTGCCCATCCTGACCCACGTTCCCCCACAACTTGTGGGGCTCAGAGACTTGGCTCTAGCACATCTGCAGAGCCTGTCCCAGCCAGCTCCAGCTCCCACAGTGTTCCTTGGCACTGCAGGGCTGCCTGGCAGCAAGCACAGGTGCCACACTGGAGTTACCTCTGGCCACAGAAGCACTGAGCCCAGTGGCACCAAAGCAGGCAGGGAAGGGAATATTCTAAGTACTGCAAAAATACCACATTCGAGAGACCTAAAAATGACAGTAATGTACTGATGGGAAAAGACAGACTATCCAAGAGACTGGGTCTTTCCCATTTTTGGACAAGAAGCTGAGAAATGCTCAAGTTTACGTGGGTGGTTCAGCCTTGGTAACTTCAGAGCAAGTTCATGTTACAGTGGGTGCTGGGAGAGGGCAGAAGGAGCATCACAGAACTGGGAACTTCCCCATTTTGACCCTGGGAAAGCCCTGCCAAGCAGAACCCAGTTATGTCTCACAGCCAAACCAGCAGCCAACATCCCTGTGGGCCTGTGGGGTGTGCTCTGCCCTGGCTGTGTCACACACAGGTCACACCACGGGGCTTTCCTTGGGGTCCCCTCAACACCACTGTAGTCAACCCCTCAACATGACTAATCAACACTGACAATAATGGTGCAGGCTATATTTGGGCTGGAAATCACCACTGTCAGCAGCAACAGCCAGCAGAGTCCCCAGAGAGGGTTTGGTCACTGCTGAGCTCAGAAGGACAACCAGGATACACAGGGCTGCAGCCTTTTGGCCACGAAGAGAGGCAGTTTTTGTGGCTCAGGGGGGTTACTGTGTCCAGTGGGCCCTGTCCCCTTCCCACCCCCTGTGCTGAGTGCCCCAAAACACCCTCGGGTGCATTTCTTCTTCACCCACTCGTGTGAGAGGCCCAGCCTGGCCCTGCTCTGTGGGGACAGCCCTGCAAGGGGCCAGAGAGCAGCACAAGAATAACTGCTTTGGTTTGGGCTGCTTTTTTTTTTTCCTTGATTCAAAAATGCCATCTGCATCCAGCTGTTAGTATTTTGGAAATCTGCTGGGCCTTGTTTTCCTCATGTGGCTCAGTGTGGCTGATGCTCCAGCTGCAAACCCCTGGCAGCCAGTGAGCCTGTTAGAAGCAAGCAGACATGAGTGTCCTGGCCAGCACCTCCTGCCCTAAGAGCACCCTGATGGGAATGGGAATCCTGAACTCCACTGCAATCACACCAGACCAGTGTGTGGAGATCACGGATCAAACCATGGGGCAGAGACAATAATCCAGTTAAACCAACTAATAAAATTCCAAACCAAAAGGCATCGATATCCACTTTCAGGTTTCCTGAATTTTTTTTGTTCACTTTGACAGCTGAATCCCAAATCCTCCATTTTTATCTACAGCCCCTCTAACTCCATGCTCAGTTACTCAGTGACATGGATAAAATCATCCATTTCTGAACAGTCAGGTAAATACAAACCACCACAAAATGCAGCCTGATCACATAATTTGCCTTCACATGCCTTTCCCCTCCTGAGCAATAATGGAAACAACGTTGGGTGATTAATAGCCCTTGATTATATTTGTCAAGGAAGTTATAAGTGATACAAAAATGTATTTGGAGCAGCAGAGGTGCTCAGTGGTGTGCTGGGGGTGTTTCCCTGGAGGCAGTGATCTGTGCAAGGCTGTGCAAAGCCCTGGGTTTGGAAAAGATAGGCAAAATCCTCTTTAGAGAATCCCTAACTCCCGTGAGTGATGAGCACATTGTACTGAAGTTAAAGTAGAAAAGAAAATATATAGTGTTGGCTGCTTGGAAGGTCACTAAGCCAGTGGAGAAAGGACTATTTTAATTTCTCTTTTACCTGGAAAGAAAAACAAACTGAAAAAACCTAACAAAATAAGCATGCCACCTCTTTTAAGGGTTGGAAAAACCCTGTCTGAGGGGGGAGATAGCTGAAAACACCTGGTTGAACATGTTTTCCATCCCCTAGGAGCAGGCCCTGGTGTGCCTTTCCCCACATGGATGCAGCCCTGTCACAGCCCAGCAGAGCAGGAGCAGGACATGAAGTTTGCTGTGCTGTCCAGAAGATGAAAACACTAGTGCTGTTTATAGAGGGAAACCCAATTCGTCAGCCCAAATGAATTCCTGTGCTAATCCATGCAGGCTTCATGTTTTCCACCAGCCTCAGCCACTGTAAAGACTATCTTTAGGAGGCACAGTGTGTTTGGAAAGGAGCAGCTGGAAAGAGGGGACATTTATGCCAGCTTGGAAGGCTTTCTGGTATGGAAAAAGAGGAATGCTCTCTTGGGTCTCCCCACAAAATTAAAGCATCTTCATCCAGAGCAAAACGATGCCAAGCACAACAAACAAAAGCGGCTTTCCCCAACTCTCCTGGGCAGCCTCACTGCAGGCCTCACAATGGTTTCCATAGAACTTGTTTTGCTATCACAACAACTTGGAGCAGTCCCGGCGTGAGGGACTGAGCTGTTTGCTAAAGACAAGAAAATTCATTTCCTCGCTTTCTCGGCTGCCAAAGTGTTTTTGTGCGTGTGCCACAGACAGGGACTCCCCAGATAACAGAGTATCTGCCTTGGGCCGAGCGCCGGCCTGGACACAGGAGTCCTTGAGAGGCTCTGGTTCGTGTGGCAGCAGGACAGTCACCTCTGCTGCAGGGCTGGGGACAGGCTGCCCTCTGCTCCCACAGCCTGTGCCCCTGCCAGGCTGAGCTGCCCCAGCCCAGAGTGTCTGTGAGTGGCACCACGAGCTTCCTGCCCAAACCAGCAGCGCTCGCTGCCTGCACGGGAGGAAATGAATGTCTTCTTCCAGTGCCCACAGTGTGGTGAAATGCTTTAAACGCTGCAGTGTGACTGTGATTGAGGGCTAGATTATGTGCAGGTCGGGGTGCACTCCCTGAGGGCTGTGCCAGGATGGCACACAGGGCACAGGCTGCTCCAGCCCTTCTGCACAGACACTCGTGCTCAGTGGTTTCTGAAAAGCAGAGATGTTTTTCTGCATGACAGGAACATATAATGCTGCATCTAAACCAAGACCATTATCAGAACTGCCTGAATTGCTGGAAAGTCTTAATCTTGATCTAAAATTTGGTTTTGAAGATAGGAAGAGCTACTGAATGTAACAAAGTAGAAAACAAAGGTCCAGAGATATTAATTTCTAAAACAGACATAGCATTAGTTTTATGTATGTTTTATTTTAATAGTAGCCTATAAAATTTGGCCTGAAGAAAAATTTGTATAAAAATCAATGGCATTTTTTTAAAAAAGGAAATATATCTGGAAACACAGAAGTTATTTGAAGGTATGAAGGTGCAGGATGACTCAGGAGAGCTCCCATGTAACCCAGCCTACCTAGCTGAAAATCTCACCCTTGAGTCTACCTGCTGGTGTCTTAGATGCTGGAACCTTGGGTTGCTTTCCAAGGAAGAAGACAAACCCCACTCAAAGCAAATGAACATGTGTGCAGAAGAAACCAGACAAGAGAAAATGTAATGGCTCAGTTTCAGATTCAAGCCAAGCCAGTTTCTCTCTGGACCTGCCCAGTGTGTGCAGACTATTTCCAGCCTTTGCAAACATCTATTTGTACAAAATTATAATGACTTCATCTCCAGTGACTTCAACTGGGGCACTTCCTTGAGTCCTAAGGAAATGTTGGTGGCCATCTACCTACAGAAGTGCTAAGTCTTATTTTTGAGTGGCTTGGGCAGACCTGTGATTAAAGCACAGGGAAGGCAGTGCCCTGTGTGCCCCAGCACTGCCCCTACCCTGGAAAGCAGCAGCCCAAGGCACTGGGGATGCACCAAAACCACACAGAGCATCTGAGGGCAGGTGCCCTTCAAAGTCAGGACCTTCACAGACACGTGAGGGGAACGGCCCTGCTGCCTCCTGGGGAGAACTGCAAGCCCAGAAGGGGCTCATGAAGACTCAGCACGAGCACCAGGAGGTATCTGGCCATGAAGGGAATGCAATGTCTGATGCATGATCCAGCTTCCTCTGGCCTTGTGGCTACGGAGTCTCCTGGAACTGAGACCTGACAAAAAACCTGATGCTGGGTTGCTCATCATGGCAGATATTTAACCCTCTGAGGTTTAACTGTCACAATACTTCACCACAGAGTCCCACACTTCTGAAGTGGTCCCCTCTTCTTCTAGTCACTCACTCTTTCCAAAGAAACTTAGAAACCACCTAAATAAACCAGCACCCATTGAGACATTGCAAATGCCATAAGAGTCATTCATGTGTCTCACTATTTGTCCTGCATTTCACTCCATTCATGCACGGATGATGAAGTCATTCATCATTAAGAAACCAAACCACACCACAATTCAGGAATCTTTGACTAGACTCCCCTGGCAGAGAGGATCAGAGGGAATGATTGCAAACTCACACCCCTCTAATTTACTGCTATTTTAGCCCTGGCTCAAGTTTTGCTTTGCACGTTGAAAGTGGAGGTTCAGACTCCTGGCAAAAAGTCGGAGCAATTCCCCATGTAAAGGACCAGTGGTGTCATCAGACTTTTTCTGCAGGGCCTTAAAGTTTTCTGCTCCTGCAGAGCTTTGGTGCACAAACAGTCCTGGCACAGAACCAGCACCCTCCCAACACCTACAGCCCAAAGCCTGCCCAATGCACATGGCAAGGGACAGCCCGTCCTGACCTTCACCTCCACACCTGACAATTATCCACGTGGAAAAACTCCCTCACATGCAAACCTACCACTCATTTCAACATCCACAGGCAAAGTCAATAATCCTTTTCTCACTACATCCAGTTTAACTACGATTTCACTCTACGGAAATAGTGTTTGTTCAGCTGAAGGCAGAGTTTAGTTTATGTTTTAAAAGGCAAAGGTTCCAAATTAAAAATCCACAAAAGGACACGGCTTGATTAAAATGGGAACTGTGTGGATCAGGAGAACCTGCAGGAAGATGGGGAGTTTTAGACTAGTTTCTCACTGAGTCAGTAAGTGTTGCTCTGCAGACTCACATGGGCATCACTGTGGGAGCTCTTTGATCCCCAGTGGTTTCATTCCAGTCAACAGTAGCTGAGGATTTAACTCTTTTATATACCTAACACTGGTTAAATCCAACTCAAGCCCAGGTTTTCAAAGTCGTTAGTCATGCAAATATAGAGAAATTAGTTCTAACTCCAAAGAGACTGCAGCACTTCTAGTGGGTGTGCACCTAAACTGGAGAATATGGATGTGTGCAAAGTTGGGAGTGCTTGGATTTGGGGTTTTTGCCCTTTCACAGCAAGGAGTCATCTGTGAAATTCACAGCTGGACACATGCCCAGACTTCTGTGCTTGCAAAACTGCAGCATGGGGACTTGGAGTGATGATTCAGACACAACTGCATTGTTTTTACATTTTAGAAACCTCTGGTTTCTTCTGGGTGAACACAAAAAAAGTTACATTACAGAATAAGAAAGCCAGCACCTGACTGAAAATTCAAATGAGGAGCTGAAATGCTTGGAAGGGGGTTTTATGGTCCTCAAGTATTCGTTCTTCTTCCCTAATCCCTGCCTGTCCTGCTGGCTCCACTATGTGTGTGCTGCTTGTTTTTCAAATCAGAGAAGCTGGAACGACCTCTTGTAGCCAGGGCAGAATTGTCTTCTGGTACACTTGTCCAGTCTGCTTTTAAAATCCCTCTAAACTCACCCTGCTTCCAAATTAGAGCACAGAGGTCTCTTGGAACTGGTAAATAAACAGCATTATAAAATGACCAGGCAGTATAAACTCATACTGGGCAGAAAAGTAGCTCTCACTACTTAAGAGTTCTTGTAAGAAAACTTAACTTTGAGGGAACTTCAGATGATTCATCCTCATTTTGTTTTTATGTAAAAATGGCCACAGATTTATAAATAATAATAATTGTATTATTATTTATAAAAAAGCATGAAAAGCAGCATTCTTGTGGGAGAAAAGATCTATATAGACAAAAAGCCCCTCACCAACCATCCATGCATGATGTGAAAATGTTCTGCTGGTGTGAATAATGCACAGAATCCAGCCACTTCTCCATAGTAGAAGACTTTCTAACTGGCTTTCAGTTTGCACCACAAAAAGATTGTAGATCTTTAAGATGGTTAGTCTTGCCAGGCATTTTATTTCACAATAGTTAAAGAAATGTGCAGATGTTTTCCAAGCTTTTCAAAGCAGCAAAGCTCTTTGCAGCTGCTCACAACATTTCAGAAGCTCAAAAATGGCTCGAGCTGCCTTTTCATGAGCCATTGCAGGAGGAGCTGAATCCTCCCAAGTATTTTATTGAGCTCTAAGGGGAGAAAAGACCCCTTTCCCCACCTTTGCACATCCTTAATATTAACACAGTTTGTAACAAATAAAACTGAAGAGCAGCAATGCCAAGCCCAAGCATTCAGGACTCATGACTCAGGCTTCTAATAATCATCAGATTGGTTTTTAAATCATGCAATCACCCCCACACCCCCAAAGTTGCATCACTTTGTCTGCCTGGATTTTGAAGGACCAAAACATCAACTTTCGTATTTTTAATGTTTTGGTTTTTCTTGGATGAGACTTGAAAATTGTGCTGCTGTCACCTGCCCAGGGACTTGTAAACTGCTATAAATATTCCAAGAATTACAACGAAATTGCAAAGAATTATCAAAAGCTTCAATCTGGATGAAATCCAGTTCACTGATTATACTTATTCAATTGCATCATGCTCATTCTAAAGGGGAGATAAAAGGATTTTACTCCCCTGTTTGTAAGGACAAACACACAGCTGTAGGTTCCTTCCAGCTGTCACAGAGGGCACCATTTCCCTCAGCAAAGCATCTCCCTAAGGAATGAATGCAGCTAATTGCACCACCTTTGGTGAGTTACTAACACCAGCATTCATTTGGAGATGCCCAACACACAAAGCAAGCAGTGCAATTATTGTCCATGTGAAAATCCCTTATGTTACACCTTGTAGTTGTATTTATGGTATGAGCCACCCCTACAAGTTCAGCCAGCTGGGCAGCTCAACCACCTCTGGTAAAACCCTCCTCCCAGTGCAGACACAGTGATCCCAGAACCCTGGAAGGGCTGCTCGTGGTTCCCTGCCTTGGCCTGAGCTCTGCTGATTCCAGCATTTTTACACCAGCAGAGCTGTGTCCCTACAAGGGGTTTTACCACAATAGCTGTGTTAGCAAATGAAAATATAAAAAAAAAATCAACCACCTTAACCAGCACAGTCCTGTGAGGAGCTGCCAGAGTGTAAAACATGTTCAAGGTTTCCAGAGAGCACCTCTCATGTTCAGCACAGAGCACTGAGTTCAGCCCTGCCAGGAGTTCACCCCCTTTCCTGCTTTGCACAGTTCTAAGCCATTTTCTACCTGCACATTTCTCATTTCCAAGATCCCCATTTTAAAAAAAAAAATGTCAGAATACTTCTGGTTTTGCCTGAACTGAAAGAATTCCCATGTGAAGCACCCTGTGTCACTCCCAGCTGGTGGGGAGATCCCTGATTCATTTTCCTGACCTCCTGTACCTGCTCATACAACAGCTTTGCTCTGTCCCCACACTCTGCCCCCCAAAATGAGTGTTTCTAACAAGCACACCCATCCTCAGTGACAGTGCATCACTTGTCAGCAACCAAGTGTTCACTTCCAGAAAGCACATACTAATCTTTGACACGTACAGGGTGACAGGAGTGAGTCTGTGGGAAGAGAAAAAGGAGAGAGTAGCTCTGCAATCCCTCCCTTGAGTACAACACGTGTTTTTTAAGCACCTGCAGCATGGCCACACTCCTGCAGACCTGGACAACAGCTTCACATGGCTCTGGTAACCCCTGCCTGTGCTAGAGGGGACCTGGAAGTCTGGGATCCCCCAGTCACACCATTACCAAGGACTTTTTGCATCAAGTCTCTTAAAAGCTCTGATCCTGCTTCCCCCATCTGTGAGAGCTGGGGAAAAGCCTGCCTGCTTCTTTCTGCAGGGGAATAATTTTAATTCATTTCTCTGCACTGCATGAATAGTGTCACTGGACTGAAAAATGTTATTGTTATTATCCCTTTAAATTGAAAGTGGATTGAAGGAATAAAAGTAAATGTATGGTCTCTTTTGGCAGATGTCTTCCAACAGATGGGTGTCTATGGTCTTCTTTATAAGAGCTGTCTGCTGCCTGTGATTCAGACTGTCTAAGGAATGCCATGAGCTTGGAGTAAATGGACAGCAAGTCTGGGAAAGGACTTTATTGTGGTTTAGAAGCTTTCAATTCCCAACTGCACGAACAAGTTCTTTTTTTTTTTTTTTTTCAAGTAACTCTTTGCCAGTGTTTCAAAACTATCACTGAAAATTGCTCGCTGCCTTCTGAAAGCTGAGCTCTTCCTGCTGATAACAGTCCAGCCCTCCAACAGGGACATGCCTCCCACCCCAAACGGCTGGAATTGGGGTTCCTGGTCCTGGTGCAGCTGCTCCTGGTGGGACTGTGCCCCTGGAGGGAGGGTTCCTGCACCCACCCCACAGTGGCAGCCCTTGGCAGCCGTGCCCGTGGGCTCCTAATGGAGTCTGCATGTTCTTTTGAACAGGAAACCCTTTGTAACACAACTTGCCTGTGGGCACTTACTGCACCAATTAAATATTCCTGAGCTCGAGAACAAAGAGGTGCCAGTGGAACTATGGTTTTAATCACTTGATTCATTTTCTTCCTTCCTCCACTGCTGATTTTGGATGTATGGGTTTTTCTCTCGCTTTGGTTTGGTTTGCATGTTTTCAGGCAGAGGGACAGTGGCTCAGAAAGGCTGCTGGGGAAAGGGCAGTCCTCAAATGGGGCTGGATTTGTCTGAATTTTTAAACAACAAACTGTTTCTAGAAGAATTAATCAGATTTTTCTAGAAGAACATCAGATGCCAGCCTGCCAAAACTGCCAATACTCAGGTACCCAAGTTGGGTTTTTTTTTCTGAGAATCCATGTGAGTTTTAGTAACATAAATGAATTAAATGCTTAACTGTGCTAGAGAGAAGGATAATTAGATACTTTTTAAGAATGATAAACTAAGATACAGGGAAGTTACATAATTTACTGAAAGACCAAACTCAGATCAAACCAGACCTTCCTCCTGATACTGATCTGTCTACTTCCTACTTCCCCAAAACAGACTACAGATTTTTGGGAGCACAACCACCCTTCCTTCTCTTTTCATATTGCCTCCAGAAAAGCAAGACTGATACATGACTGGGGCATTCAGATTATAATGTGACCCAAATCTGCAAGAGCAGTGAGCTGAAAATAAAGCTTTTAGTGTTCCCAAAGAATGCTGTAAGGTCCCAGCAGAGAACAGAAAATCCATAAGAATGTGAGTCAGAGCTTCAAGAATGAGTCTGATGATACATAGATTTTCTAGAGTGTTTGAGCAAAATGTTTTGGAGAACATACAGACTTCACTCAGTCAAACTCTGCCTGAGCAGAAGTGACCACACCTTTTATGAAAAGTAGTTCTAATTAAAAACAGCGCGTGGCTTTTTTGGATGCAAATTGTTGCTCCAACTGAACTTCAGCCCATTTGCAACATTCAAATTCACTCCTGTCTAAAGTGCCAGCAAACAGGAAGGTCTCCCCCTCTGCCCTGTGTTGCTTGGCACGTGGACACATGATGAAAACAACTACAAACCAGACTAAAATATGCTCCTAAAGCCACCATCTTCTGTGCTTCTGGGGATGGAATCAAGAGAATATTCAGAGAGAAGAGCGGTGTCTCCACAGCCAGGCCTGTGCAGCTCCACTGCTCCTGTGCACAGAGGGCTCCAAACCACCTCCCCACTGCAGCAGAGGTTCCCCAGCCCAGGGAAATGCCCAGCTGGCACCAAGCTGGCATTGTGCCACCCTGCTCCATCCTCTGTGCAGGGGCTGGGGAGGGTGAGCAGGATGCCCACGATGTGCCAGCACCAAACCAGACCCCAAGGGCTGCGAGGGACCAAACCCGGTGGGAAGGAGCTCAGTCCCCGACTGACACCCAGGGATTTGCTCCCTGGATCTCCAGGAGATCTGGGGTTTCCTGGAGGTTCACCCTGCCCAGCCTTGGCCCTGACAGCTACTGGTCTGGGGAGAAAAGAGCTGGTCAGCAAAGAAAGCTTCTTCCTGAACACGAAGGAAAGAAGGGATTTGAATTTCACTTTATGACACTGTGGGGACAGACTGGGCATTTTCTTGTCGATGAGTGAAAGAACACAAAAAGAAAATGCAGGGGTCTAACACACTCCCTTGGAGGATCCCCTGGTCAGGGCATGGTTACTGTGGTGGGGAGCAGAAGTGCACAAATGAACACACTGCTGGCAGGGAAGGTGATCAAAAGTGCTGGGTGATGTACAAGCACAGCATTGCACAGAGAAGCCCAGAATCACAGAGAACTTAGGGTTGGAAGGGACCTCTGGAGATCATCTACTCCAACCCCCCTGCAGATCCTTTTTCTAAAGAAATATCTGATGTGTCTGAAATTTTCTGTGAAATACCTGAGCTCACCATAAAACATCTCTGCTGATCATCAGCCTGATAAACCACTACATGAGCATCTGCCTTGCTTTCCTCCTCCCCAGTAAGGATTACTGGTGCACCAAAAATAATTTAGAGCTGCTGTATCAAGCAGATAGCTCTGAGTGTCAGATGTGGTTAGACAGTTACTATTTGAATAATGACAGTCATTTTTCTTTGTAAAGTAAAAAGCATGACAGCTGAACCAAAAAGAACTGAAAAAAGAGCTGAACCAAAGTCTAAGGCAGGCAAGTTACACTCAAGACAAGCAACATGTCCATTATCTGTACATGGAATTGAGCCTTGTATCTCTGTGTTGCAGATGGGGAACTGGCACACAAGAGCTGAGCAGCTTCCTCAGGGCTACAGAGGAATCCTCTGGCTCTGCAGCATGAGCATGGACAGTCCAGGGCATGATCAGTGCAAATAACTACATTTTTAACTAGGTTTGTGCTTTAAATAGTTAATCTGAAGGTCCTGAGAGAACTATGTTCTATTTGTCAACTTCATTATTTGGGTCATCACTTGTCAGCTGCGGTTATTTGGGTAACTTTTACCATTGTGGGTGGTTTTGGTTATGAATAATATTAAGATGAGGCCTCAGCTAAAATGTGCTGATCACTCTCTCATCCCATGACTTTCACTTGCATTTGAAGCTAATCATTGATTGTCAGTATTAGCCTGGACCTGAAGGATCTCCTGGCCATGGCTTATCCTCAGTCCCCAGGATTTCCCACAGTGAGGAATCTCTGGGGCAGAGGTGTGTAACAAAGGTTTCTCTGACAAATTTTCATGAACAGTCCCTTCCTCTGGGGATTCTTTACACTATTTGATACCAACACCTTACAGATACATATTTACTCTTTACAGAGAAATATGGAGGACTATGTATATGTACCCAAATGTGTGGCAATGTTGAACTTGCATCAGTCTCCCAAACAGCTGCATATTCAAATCCAACCCCTGTGACTTAATAGCTGGAGCCTTCCTGCCAGTAATGACCTGTTTTGTAATTCTGTCTGGGAGGGCAGAGTTGGGAAGTTGCAAGAGGGCTGAGTGGGTTGGGTTAGAGACCTCTTGCTCTGAGGCAGCAGCAGCAAGAGGAGAAAAGAGGCAAGTGTCTCCTTCCAAGAAAGCACAAGGCAGTGTGTACACCTGCAGGACAGTCAGAAATGAATTCTGACACCACTGTCATTTAGGCAGCCAGTGTGGATGGTCCCAGCTGTGCAGCTCTGCACAAAGAGGTCCTGGCACATGGAGAGCCCACCTGAGCAGACAGGTGAACACTTGCCATCACCTGCCCTGAGGACCACAATGCTTTGGTTGCGCTGCTGGTTCTATTCAACCTCGAGGCCCTACAGCTCCTGCAGAGGTGGAAACAGCTCTTATCTTTACAAGACAGGAGGTGGACAGGTGAGGTGTGCTGAGATCCCAGAATTATGTGCCCTGTGGAGCAGCGAAGGCTCTGAGCAAGAACAAAGCAGGGTCTTGGGAAGAAGGACAAGTGAAGATAGGAAAACAACGACAGTCCTGCCAACAGTGGCAGGAGGAAGTTGAAAGAGGTAAAGAGAAACAGCAGTTGTGTCATGTGTGATGTCCTTCTCTGTCCCTTCCAGGACAGCTCAAAGGCTGGCCCAGCAAGCCCACGCTGAGAGGCACCAGCTTCAGGAATGAGGAACCACCAGAGTGGGGCATGTCCCAGGGAACACTCGGAACAGAAACCAGGGCCAGAACCCCAGGGCTGTGTTACCCACGAAGGCAGTGGGCAAGAGTGGAGGAGAGGAGGTCACAGGAGTAGAGGACGGAAGCTGGACTGTCAGCAGAAATATGGAGAAAGAAGAACAAAGAAGAGGGAGGAGGAAGAAGGGGGAAGGGAAGCGAGATGCCCTGAGACAGTGATTGCCCAAGAGGGTGTGCAGGAGCAGCACAGCCACTCATGCCAAGCCTAGCTGGGGAAACTTCATCTCAGTATCCACCCATGAAAGCCCCAGCAAGATCTAACAGCTCACTTTATCTCAGAAGAGCTTTCTGGATAAAGGGATTTGAGGGTAAAGCCTCCATAATCCCCTGGGTTTGCTTTCTTATAATACTATAAAGCACAAACCCAAACTTTCTAGCCAGGGAAAACATGGCTTTTGTTATGTTCTGAGTCACTTTTCCTCAGCAGCAAATGAAGAGGCCTTTCAATTCAAGATCTGGCCATTTCAGAATGAAATGCTTTGTGATGTCCTAAAGTAAATCACAATTCTCCAAGTCACACTTGCAGCTGCTGCAAAGTCACTGAGGCCACTAAAGGGACTGCATGTGACTGATCTCCCCTGCCCTGACTTGGGTGATATTATTGATAAACTGATCTCTAGTTTAAATCAATTCAGGATGATCCAGTCAGCCAAGCAGAAGTCTAGAATTTCACTATTTCAGTTCTGCCTACTGGCTCCTGTTAGGCCAGAGGTTGAGTTCATCCTTTGTGAGCTGTGCTGCAGTCAGATGTTACTGGCCTCATTTGAAACCCAGTGAAATTAATTTTGCAATCCATTTTAGGAGTTCTTTTAAGTAAACTCTGACTTGACTCTGATGTTTGTCAGCTTTCACTTCAGAATTCTTCATTTTTTATTTATTTTACAAGGTTTGTACCAAGTATTTTTGGAAATGCTTCTCATATTAAAAGTACTTAAACAACAGTGTTGAGTTTTCCTATTAAAAATTTTATCTTGCTTTGTTACATGCCCAATTCCCTGACTGGGAGGTGGATCTCTAAATGAAATTAACTGTTAAAACACAATTCAACACTCCCTTTCAGGCAAAGAGACCAGTGAAACCACTACAGATTTTACTGTGATGGCACCAAAGCTGTATCAACCACACTGCAAACACAGACTAACAGAGAAAACCATCCAAACTCTCCTTTGCCCATAAAATCAGCAATGGAGAGAGCACAATTTCCCAGCTCCAGGTGAGTAACTGCAGGAAAAATCCCAAACTCCTTGGTGCTTCCAGCACCCCATGGTGCACACCCACAGGATCAGGCACTGAGAGGGCAGAGCAGTCCCCACGTGTGACCATCAGGTCTGTACTTCCTGCAGGAGAACACCTGATATCTGCAGCAATATATCCACCAATACATCCAGCAACCTCAGTCTGCTCCCACTGAAATCAATGTCGGGTTTATGACTATTCATTACTATTAATTTTGCATTGATTTCCTCTTGCAAGGAACATGCTTTAATAAAAGAACCAATCAGCCAGACTGCCCATAGCTGCCTACCTAAGAATAAGCAGGATATGTTCAAAGGAAGCTTTACTCCAACTTATATTCATTCCTAAAGGCTAAATCAGCTGGCTCACAGCAAAGAAACAGCATTGTTTTACTTATCAATGTCCCACTGTTCATCTAGAACATCTGCAATAGTTTTGCCTGCAGCACTACCCCATTCATTGCAGGCCTTGATAAACTGCTCAATGGGCTTTTTTTTTGGTACAAAATGTACAAGAGCATCTTACAAAGTGCACTTTGCCCTGATATGAATAATCAAATAAAATAATTCAGAAGTGCATTTCGTTTCAGATTCGCCATTTTCCAAACCAACCTCTGGCAACAGGAAACAAAATGGCAAGAGCTGAACCTGAGAGCTCAGCCCATGGCACAAGGCAAGCAGAGGTTCTGCAGAGCACTCTTTGCCCAATTGCCAAAGTGTGTTGCCATCTACCAAAAATGCACAAGACCAAAGTACAGCACGAGCAAACAGCAAACATCCACACCCCCCAAAAGGAGGCCACGGTGGGTTTGTGCTGAGGAACAAGTGGGATTTAGAAGCTCTAAACTCGCCCCCTCCCGCCAGCAAACCGAGCCATAAGAGAAGTGAGGTGCTTACCATCATCCAGGTAGGCTTGGTCCAGGTTCTGTTCCTGCTTGATGGTGACTCCTGCTGGTAGCACCTCTTTCTGGTCACTACCTGGGGGTCCATTTTTTGCAGCTCGCTGGCCTGAGGCTGTTTGCTGCTGAATCACCGTGGGATATGAACTGGGACTCAACCTCTGTGCTTGGCTGACCTGGGGCTGGCCGGATCTCGCAACGCCGGACGTAAAATTCTCACAGCACATGATGTGCTGAAATTCCTGGTGACTTCCACACCTCAGCTGCTGGTTGGTTGGAGAATAGTGGATCACAGGAGAAGGCTGCTGGTTGCCTGGAGAGTGGTGCAGCACCGCCGAAGTTTGGCCCGGAGAACCCGCGTGCACCAGCACTGACCTGTGGGCATCTGAGATGGCCACTGGGGCGGCCATCAGGTTGGGCTGCTGGTAGCCCAGCTGGCTCGGGCTCAGGCTCTTGCTCCTTTGGTAAATCACAGCGCCCGCGTTCTGCTGCTGGTAGCGGGAATCGGGAGAGGAAAGGCCCGAGCGCAACTGCTGGCAAGGAGCCATAGTGGCCACAAGGCAGGAAGGGGACTCGGTGACCATTGTGTGCTGTGAATAGTAAGGCTGTGTTACTGTTCCCAGACCACTGTGTACTGTATTGCAGATTAAGGCTGGATCATAGTCATCAATGGGCTCTGTTTTGATTGATGGTACTAGAATAAAGCATGCAAAGGACATTATTCTTAACAGCAACACAGAGGTTTTTCCTTGAAGCAATAAGAGATTTAAGCCCTTTACAAGATTTGCGTGTGTGAGCCCTTATCTTGCAGGCACCAAGTTTCATACATCACGCACATGCAATCACAGCAGTCTCTTCAAAGCACTCTGTACCAAGAGGTTCTTGAAAATCTTTAATGTACTAATTAACCACAAATTTGTAAAATTGAAAAATTCAATACTTCAGCTCATACTTTAATTCATTTGAGGGCCATTCTGGAACACATGCAAAAATAAAAAGCCATAGATGGGTGTTTCATGTAGTGCTTCCATCTCAAGGGAAAACTGGATAAATAGAAATCCTGTGACATTCACAATTCCTCAGTTTTCTGTCAAACATGTAACTAGTGACCAAAGGCAGAACCTGAACTGTTTTAGAGCTTTCATTTTAGTTCCTTTGCTCTAGTGCTGAGAGCTGAAGACCTGTCTGACACCATCATCTACAAGACCATCATTTCATGATTTCATTGTGTGATCTTGTTGTGAATAAATGATGGTCCTCTACAGGCAAATTCCCACATTTCTAACGATTTGTCAAATCTTTCCCAGAACTCACTACAGAAACACCATACAATGGAAACCACATAATGGTCATGCAAAAGGGTTGTTTTTCTGGAAGTGTAAGAACTCCTTCTCCCAAATGGTCCATTTTAGGGATTGTATTGAGATAGAAGGGTAATTTTTAATACTATTCTAAAGCAGAACAATTTAGCAACTATATGAAAACCTTCACGTTGTTGATACCCTATAGGTATCAGGGAGGGGACCAGAGATTTTCAGGCTGGAGGAGACCAAAACAAGAATCAGAATGAATGTTTGCCTGTCCTTAGAGACAAGTCAAATTAAACATCATTTGAAGCTTATATAAAATCTGGTACTGTTATTTTATGCTTTCTGGTTTCCACAAACACAATACTCTGATTTTCTCACAATATTTTCCCCTCTGCCAAAGCTGAGGAATTCTGGGAATCTCATAAGTAATCTTGTTGCATTTATTGTGACATGGATCACCAATTCCCAAGAGGAAGAACATCAGAAAAGCATTCATATTTTTCTCAGCCAGTCTCATTCTGAAGAAGATATTTTTCCTTGCCTTCCTCCACACCAATCCCTTGTTATTTTCCCAGATCTGATGTTCTGTTACTGTTGGACATGCCAGCTGGGGAAGGCAATGCTCATGGTTTTCATAGGGTCACATCACCCCACAGACTGAGCCTGTTCCCACTGAGGCTGTTGGCAAATTTCCACCAAATGAATGGGGCAGCACCAGCCCATTGCCAGGATAACTGTCACCTTCCATTGATGGCAATTCCTGATCATAAATCACATGCACCCCTTGAATCAAACAGCTGATGAATGCTTAGCTGAACTAAATTAGTAACATTTAGATCCTCAAATAACAGCAAGAAAACAACATAGCAGAAAATCAAACCTTGCTCATGAGAACTCAGCAAAACCTGGCTGTGCCCTGAGAATTACCTGGGTGGTAGGTAAAATGCTGGGGTTGGCTTCTTTTTCTTTTGCCATTGATGACATAGAAATTCACCTTCACAGGGCTGCGGATGTGCTTGTTCCTGTACTCGGGCACTTCTACAAAAAGCATGCTCTGAAAAAACAGGGGACAGTCCAGGGTCAGCAACTGCACATTTCTGGTGCATCTCCCCTGTTCCACAGCCAGGAACAAAGGAAGAGAAATACCCCATAAAGATGAGAATAAGAAAGGAAAAAAGGGCAGATGTGCAAGACTAGAAGCTTTTTGGTACTGGCAAGCTGGTTTCTATGTTCTGTATCTTTTCCTGCACTTGATGTTGTTCTGAACTTGGAGAGAGAAGCCTCAGCTACAAATAAAACACACAAAATGGTGACGAATTGCCCAGTTAATCACTGGGCTCGATGAACAAGTGTGCATTGCAGAATTCCCTCTTTTTGTCAGAATAAACTGAACCATTCTATAGGCTTTTTCCTTACGCACATCCGGATCCCACTTCCATGGAAATTAAAGGCAGTCTCTGGGACAGGCATGGCCCATGGCAATGTAAGTGCAGCTCCAAAGGCACTGACTGACTCCAGGAAGGTCCCATTAAGCAAAGGGAACAAAGAGGCTCATTCCCTTGAAAGATCAATGTTCATTTGTAGGACAGATCCTGTGCTGCAAAGAGCACAGCACCCAAGGCTTCCATGCAGGCCAAGGAAGGCAGCCCAGCATCCTGCAGAGGGCTGCAATGGTACAATAGAGTCTTCTGCAAGAACACAACATCCAGCACTTATTCAATTTGCTGTGGGTTGCTGCTAAATGAATCGTTTCTTTTTGTAACACATCTACTGCTGGAGCATTTGACATTTGTTCATCCCAGCAGCAAGATTGCTGCTCTTTCTGCTTTTGAGCCACTCTTTGAAAACCACCCCTCGAACACAACTTGCTCTCTGAGCAGCTCGAGGAGGGGACACCCAGTGCTGTGCATACTTACAGGCTGGCTCTTATCTTTGTCCACTGTCGCCTCCATTTCCCAGATCTGCTGCCCATCTAGAAGAATATCACAATATTAACCTCATTGTATTTTGTTTTTTTAATCATAGAACTTGACTTCAAAAAAAAAAAAGGAGACAAATTAAGGGCATCATGTTTGCAAAGCTCTCAAACTGGACTTAATTTCCAGTGCTAACCAAAAGCAACAGCATTTAATTTAAACACATCATCGAACACTTCTCTCCAGGAAAAACCTTTCGTACATATTAAAATTAAATGTTTATGTAGAAATTAGCCAAACTGGGGAATGAAATATTTAGCACAGGTGCAACATTTACTCTTTACCAGACCTGAGTTCAGCCAGGCTGACTGATGGAGGGTATCAGAAGGTCAGATAACTTGTTCATGGTCACATTCAGTCAGCCAACTTTCTGCCATTTTAAGCCAAGCCCTCATGGCTTCCCACAGAATGCCACTGACAGCCCTAAAATCACTGTAAAGCACCAAATATTCACTGTACTCAGTGTAAAAGCACTTCATTGCACATGTGACAGTCTCTACCTCTGAAGCACTGGAATGCTTTCTGCTCTTAATCACATCCACGCAGCTCATCTCCATTCTGAGTTACAAAAAATTGTATTTATAGAGGAAAATAAAATTTGATCCCCTTGTATGGAACACCACCAAAGTAACCCCTGTGCTGTAAGAGTGTAACAGTAGTGACAGGCCATTCATATACAGACTGGTGCTTTCTGTAATTACAAATATTCCTTAAATCTACTGTCTTCCCAGGAACATTTTTTAGCAATGCTTTCTTTCTTACTTTATTTTTTTTTTAGATTTTAATCTTTACCCCTTTGATTTTTATATTCCATTGAGCCTTTTAGCCAACTGCAGAAGAAAAATACCGATGGGGGAGAAAAACATTGCCTCATACCTTTGTGAAAGCCTGATTTTAAAATGACCAGGGGACATGTATCCAAATGCCCCGACGTGACTGGGAATATTGCAGCCCGAGTCTGTGTTTGCTTTAGCAGGGAGGCAGCTCTGGGTGCATTTCTTTGGGGGTTCCCCAGGCTGCCTGCCCAGGACAAAGGTGAAAGTCTCCTAAAAACAGTCCTTCTCACAGGACTTTTTATTTTTCCCAATTCTTGGACGTTCTGCAAGGGCTGCTTTTGTCCTCTGTTGTTTAAGCACTTCTGCTTCTGGCAAAAAGGGAAATGAAAGAGTAATTTTAAATGCATTTTGCATTTTCTCTGTCGTTGGCCCTTTGTTGTGTGCCGGGCCCAGACAATGAGCTGACAGATGTGCCGGGCTCTCCAGGCGGCCCCGTCCCAAGATGGGCTCGGTGGCTGCTCCACGGCCAGGACACAGCCCTGGGGGGACCCTGGTGGCCCCAGTTGTGTCCTCTCAGCCTGGGGGTCCCCCCCAGTGTGCCAGGACCTCACCTGGCCCAGCACCCCACACCTGGACACCTCTCTGTGCTCTGCTCCCCAACACACTCCGGGCTGGATGGGTTTTCTTTGCGGGCATCGCCCACAGCACGTCCCTTCCTCCCTCGGGATGGGCTCCCCAGGGCACCTGGCTTGTGCTGGGGCACAATCATCCCAATCCTCCTCATCCCAATCCTTCCCACAGCCAAGGAGTAGCTGGAAGTTTGGTTCTATCCATCAGCTGCCTGTGAGGAGGAGAGGGGGAGAGAGGCCGGGCCTGCAGCTGCTCCCACAGCCACTGCCAGAGCACCCTGCTAAGGAGGAAACACTCAATAACTCACTGCTTTCTTGCTTTTTTTCCAAGTGTTTCAAGTTCTCCCCCAGTGAGTCAGTTGTCTTTTCCTCACTGACACGTGGATGAGTGGCTGGAGCTGGGGTGGCCTAAGCTGTGCCACTGGAGCCAGTGAGCTCTCACCCCACATCCCGAGGGACCCCAGTGCAAGGAGATGGAAAATACTCCATTATTTAACATAATTTAACATGAGCGTTCACTTTGGCCACTGCTCTGGGCTGTTACATGTTCAATCTATACCCCTGTTAATGCAGCCAACCCCTTACTGCTGTTGAGACAGCAAACACCTCAGGGAAGGGGGCAGCCAAAATGCTGGGGGTTTAATCCAGCAAATACTTGTCTGATGACAAGGCAGTAAAACTCAATCAGGGGATTCCTCGGTGACCTTTTCAAAAAGAAACCATCATAGCATCATCCCCACACTCAGAAAAAAGAAAAAAAAAAGTGTATTTTTTTATACTTCTCTGAGAAAAAAGAGGAGGGAAAAGGAAACAACAAAATATGTCATAAAATAAGAGCTCTGATAGAGACACACATGAGAACTGTCTCAGCAATGCAATTTGAAGATGTCCTGACAACAAGGACAGCCAAGTGGGAATATTTGACATTGGTTTTGCTCCAGGCAGAATGTTTTCATCTTTGTTTCTGTACTGCTAAATTCAAACAGTCTGTGCAGATACAACAGCACTAACTTCTCAAAGAAGGTAGAAATCAAAAGGATTTGTGGGTCCAAAATGCATAAACTAAAGTAGAAACGGGCCTCCAAGTCATCTGCTGTGCTCACGAGGCCTGTGAAGCACATGCAACCACAACCCAGTGCATTTCATTTAGTAACTGAGCCACTGCAATTGCACTAAAAGCTAATGAAGCCAACCATAAAAATCAAATGATGTTTAGGCTGAGTCCAGAGTCTGTGGGGATCAAGAGTAAGAATCAGCCTAACAAAACAAGAAATAAATGTATTTGGAGTTATCATTTTAACAATGAGAACTGCTTCTGTTTGGATATATATATTCACACTCATGGCAACTAAGCAGGTTTCTAACAAATCTGTCAGCAGCAGCAATGCCTGTTCTTTGAGCATTGAAGCCCTTTGAATTTAACCACTCTGCAGTTCACTCCCTGACCTTTATGCTTAAATATGATGATGTGGCTCCATCTGTCTCACTGATTCACTTGAGCTCAAGACAATCAATATTTGCTTTTCCTTTAACCACTCTGGATATGCACATTATGGTGAGCTTTTGTCAGAAGGATGAGGGAGGCTGTGAATAAAATATACAACTGCAATTCAGAAATCTCTGCTTTCACCTATTCTTTCTGCTGGTAATGAAAAGAAAACTTTTGATTATGCACACCTGGGGAGGTAATGGAGAGCAGGAGGAATAAACTGAGGAAATTTGCACCACACTGTCAACAAATTTATCACCTTCAGAATGTACATAAATACGAATCTTTTAGGAGGAAATTAAAGTGGATGTTTTAAGAAAGTTATCTGCAAAAATGGGATTTTTATTGTAAGGCTATGCTAAGAATCCTCACACTGCTGTGACAGTAGAGCAGAGCCCCCAGGACAGAGCACGGGGCACAGCCTGGGCACACTGTGGTGGGCCCTTCTCTCAGGGCCACTCTTACACCCAGGTGCTGCCTCAGCACCACACATGGACTGAGCTTTGAAAAGATTGTGCTTAACGACCTCCAGAGGTCCCTTCTGGCTTTAATTACCCTGTCATTCTGTCAGGCCACAAACGGGACAAATGACTGGTCCCCTCCTGCTTGGAAACCAAGAAGATAAAGCCCCAGCCTGACTAATAATTTAATATAATGTCTACAAGCACAGATTATTGCTATAATTAAACCAGCTTCAACAATGGACAGGGAAGAAAAGTGCAAAAGAGCAACAGCACTGGTTTTGCTGAAGCACTGGAAGAGTGTGAGCACAGGGAGACAGAGGGATGTCCCAGGACACGTGTGGATCACACGGGAATTTGGTGCCAGGTCCACCAAATTCCAGATTGTTTGGTGTCTTCCAGGTTCCACCTCCACTATGGGGAAGAGCAGTAGTTTCACTAAAGATGATAAAATATTTTTGGATGTAGACCCTGAGGCCTCACCAGCCACGGCTGCCTCAGGCAGTATTTTTACTGTTGTGGTTCCCTGCTCATTTAATGGCTTGTCTTAGTTGGCAAGTCTTGAACGCCACAGGTCAGTGAAATGTTCAGGAAATAGAGATTTTTGTGCTGCTTCAGGGCTATGAGACTCAGCATTAAACCCTGATGAGAGATCTGATTGTGTCAGCACTCTTTGGAGGAATGAATGAGTTGTTGGAAGAAAGTAATTCTACCCTTTCTAACTCAAACTGTGATCATTCCAAAAGTCTTGCTTCAAACTGGGGAAAATCAAAATGTCAGCCTGCATTAGAAACATTTTGGGTGATTCTCTGCAGCCCCTTACAGGACCTTTTTTAATTAGCCAATTAAAGGTTTTCTGAACCAGTTACAGCCTTTACACATTACTCAGGACCCCTTACTTATGACTTTGGGGTCAGTAACTAGCAGAGAAACAAACTTACTGCTTTATTTGAACAAGCATGACTGATGGACTGAGAGGTTCAGGAAATTTTCTTTGCAGTTCTCTCCAGTCAAAGACTAAATATACTATTGTGCTGGTTCTGTATGGGATTCTATGCCTGCATGTGATTTTATGCCTGAAAATACATTGATTTTTAGTCAAGCATTGCACAAATTACTTAATGAATAACCTGTTACCTTTCTCCCAGGCAGCAACCCATGTTAGTTCCCCAAAGAAACTGAGCCTGGTAACTACACAATTCTGCTAATTTGGAGTTCCCTTCAGCCTTGCAACGAATTGTCCCTTTTCACTGTGTTTCTTGGAAGGTCTTCCAAAAAAGCACAGTTATCAGTGTCAGCTTTTATCAGTAGATGTCAGAAAAACAGACAAGGTTTTTCAGAGCCACCCCAAGAACAAAGGAAAGAGCAATGAATGCTTTCCAGCAGAACAGACACCACTTTGGGATGAGGAAACCTTACAGGCAGGGAATGCTCACTCCAAGTCTCTGCTGCTCTTTTCAGGGACAAATTCTGATTTCAGTGCTCCCTGTCAGAAGGTTGCTCAGCATCTGCTCCTAAGCTCTTCCTTCGGAATAATTTTCAAGCTTTAGTGTATGAATGTATTTAAAACTCATTAAATTTTTTACTGAACTTCATTTTCATGCATTTCTTTTTCTTTCTGAAGCAAGACTGCCCACTGCAGTTAATGGAGCTCTGTTTATTATGAGCAGAGCTCAGTGCCTTCATTGCACTGAAGACATAAGTTTGAGTCACCAAGGCCAAAGATACAAGTCAAGGTCTGGGAGGTAAAAGGGCAGTGGATTAGTCATCCACCATCCAGCCCAGCCCCAAATTTGACATTTTGCACAGTGAGAACAAGTCTAGAGGAGATTTCTCCCCATCTATTGTTGAGGAATTCAATTCACATTAAAATAAAATATAAATACAGTAGTTGAACAGTGAAGCAGCAGGAACAGTATTTCATTCCAGAGCTCTTCCAAATGATTCCTTATGCCAATTCATCAGAATAGACTTGCTGTTTTTTTAAGATTATAAGTGTGTGTTTGTGTGTGTGTGTGTGTATAAATTATTAAACAAAAGCTTCTCTCAAAATAAAACCACTGGGAACCTCCATGTAATAAAATGAGTCACACCAGGATGCGATGACTAAGTGGGAGAACAGGGAATTCCACTCCCCATGCCAGCTTTCTTCATGATCAATTTTCTGTCAACAGGTGATGGCAGCTTGTCCCTCTGCCTTTTGTTTATACCAAGAATTATTATTATTATTATTATTTCATATTCTCCCTAAACAATTAAGCTGAATAATCAGGACCAGGCCAACTTCCACCAGGCGCCCCCGTAGTAAACAGTGAGCCAGGGAATCCAGGCCAGTAGTGGCTGCCTGTGTTAATAAGGATTTACCAGCTGTAAAATTCCAAAATCTTGTGTCATACAGGGAAACCTTCCAAAACACTGGATTCCACCCTGTCTCGCTGAGTCTCCAACAGCTATGGCAACTCCATTTCTGCAGCCACACTCTCTTGCATTTTTGTGTGTGTGATCCTTAGATTTTTTCCTGTTTTGCAGTGTTTTTCTGGGATCCCCAGTTTCATGTCTGACAATAGCCCTGTGGGATTACAAGAACACCTGGGGCAGGCAGCACATTTCAGGCAGGGGGAAAACCCTTGAGTAGAAAGGTTTGCTGGGTTTTAGCAGCTATAAGAGCAGGGAAAAGCAGAACATGCCTCATTTACCCTGAAACTTTCTAATTTGCACGGCAAAACCAGGCAAACTCTAATTCCCCTGATTAACACTTGTTGCTCTTCAGGGTTCACAAATGGTGGGATTTGCTGAGAGCCTTCCTGCTCCTCCTCACTTCTGACTCCTTTTTGCAGGGAACTCCCAAGCAGGCCCTGAGCTCAGTGGTGCAAAGCACGAGGAGGGAGATGAACCTGGGAGGTGACACCTCCAGCTAATGCAAAAATCAGCTGCAACTCCCGACAGACACATCTGTAATTTATTCCCCCAGTTCATCCCCTCACTCTGCAGGTTTAGGGTGGATGGGATTTGCATCCAGCTTCACATGCTGGACTCCAGCCACAGGCTCTTTCAAAACTATCAGGAAAATAGCAAGATAACAAATTTACTTCATATACTTTCTGTAGAACCTCACACATTGCAAACCACTTGAACCATTTCAGATTACAGCACCATCAGCTTTGCTAACTCTGTAACCATTCCTGATAGTTGTGCTTTTTTCCTTTCCTATCAAAACCCAAATAGTTTGGTGTTCCTTTCCCCAGATGCTGGGCTTTCATCTCAGGATAAGACACACATTGCATTTATGACTGAGTTATGAGTCTTATTCTCAGATATGTCCTGTTTCTTTTAGTTCTCCATAACTTGAATCAGTGAGAGGCTGGAGCTCAGTACTTGCAATCAATAATTAAAGTTGTTTATTTGGCCAAATAGCAAACATCTCTTTTGGATGTATCTCGGAAAAAAACCTAAAGTTTTTAAAAAGTTTTTGGTGTCTTTTTTTTTAATCCTTAATTTGCCTAAGCAAACTGCATCATTAATTTTGCATCATTAAGGCCACAGAGGTAATTGTTGAAAAAGAGTTTGCTATTTTCTGCATTCCCCAGGAGGTTTTGATCATTCATGAAACTCTCAGTCAAAACCCAGGGATTTAGTTCCCTGTTTGGAGCATGGTGAGGAATTTCAGACTTGACAGAGCAGAAAAGGGGACTGTAGACAGTGTTAGAATTTCCTTTCAGCTCTCCCACCAAGGACCATGACCACCAGCCCTGGTTCCTGACTACCATCAAAACCAATACACAAGCAACCTTTACTCACATTACAAATGCCATCCCATCACAGTTTTTTGCAGTAAATTGTGTTGGAATCTCCTGGCCATGGTTTGTTTTTAGGGTATGGAAGCAGGTGCCTCCATTGAGGCATTTTGTGCAGATGAAACCTCGACTCCCCATTGACACTCTGCACATCACAGTCCTGATCCTGCCCTGTGCTCACTCCTGAAACCAGCACCATTCAAGCACCACTGCCTGGATCCAGAGCTGGATTTATTTTGTCCCAGGGACTTTGAACATCCCTTTTTCAGGGGCCTTGGCAGCTGCATCAGTTCAAAGGGCACGGGGAGCACCACGTCCCCTCCTTACACTGCGGGGCCAAACTCAAAGATTTATGGTGGATCCCCTCCAAGGATGGACGCTCTGTTTGGGTTGTTCCTCCACCACCCACATTGTCCTAGAGATGATTCATGATGTCCATGTGGCCACCAGAAGAGTTTGGCAGGGGAACTCACAGTCCATTTGCACTTTTCTCCCAGAGAAACACGAACCTCCCCTATCACTGACAGCAGTAACCAGTACACAAATGGGAGTAAACACAATGCAACCAACATCTGACTTGCAAATTATTACATGACAATTAAAATAAATAAGAGGGGGAATTCCAAATCTTTTCTTTTTTTAACTGCATTGTAAGATCTGAACCCCAACCAAACAATGACATCCTTGACCTTCAGCATATTCCAAATCCTTGACAGACTGCTTTTCAAGCTCTCTCAGATCAAAATTAAAAGAATACACACACTTCAAAAATGTCTATCTTTATAATCCAATCTAGTTGCTTCTCCTGACCTCTTTTTTTAGATGGGCTCCATTATGTCTCTGATTTCAGATCTTAAAACTCCTTCAGCCAAACTCTGCTTTTTTTGTGCTGGACTGATGGTACTGAATTCACGAGTTCTCCTGGCTTCCAGCAGCTACAGATTACAATCTTTCATCAGGAAGAGATAACCTTAAGAAAAATCAAAACTCTACAGCTTACATGTTGATAAACCTTATAATTAAAAAAAATCTAATGCTATTTATGCATCAGCATTTCAAACACTTTATTCCCTCAGAGCACTGAGCTCCAGCCCCTTCACTTGGCTTCCTGCTGCCATTTCCTGTCGTGAGCCCAAAATGAGAGACTTTCACAGCCTTGTCCCTGTGAACTCAGTGCCCCAGCCTGCAGCTCGCGTGACACCAGGCAGTTATTTTCATAAGGACATCCTGGCACAATTTGGGGAATAGTCTTTATTTTCCAGGTATTTCTATGGAAAAATATACAACTCTGTAGTGCCGTGTAAAGAGAAATAAAAGCTGTTCTTCATTGTTCTTACAAGCATATTATATTTCAGTCACAATTGTGAAAAGTCCTATGTCCCTCTGTGTTGCTAGTAGTGAGTAAAGAACTGTCTACAAGATCCAGAGGAAATGGAAATAGGTTTTGAGTGTTCCTTTGAGGGATGAAAACTAATTTACGATTGTGATCCCCACCAGCAGTTTCCTCAGTTTTTAAGGCATGCTGTCTGCTGCCTTCTCAGCACCCACATCCCACCGATGCACACCCCGGATTTTGGAAACAGTTAACAGGAGAAGATCTCACTGCACAAAGATACTTGCAGAAGGGTTTTGGGGGAAAAAAGTCTTGCTACTCTTCCCTTTAATGCTGGCCAAGTCAAGGAGTTCTGTTGGCTCTGGCACACCCAAAGCTATTATTAGTTGGTGACCTGCACCACAGGTCTCACCCTTGTTGGTACCAACAGAGCTAAAACTGGGGGCAAAAGTGGCACGTCCAGCACCACTTGCTAGCACAGACAAGGCTTGTGAGCTGTTCAAATGAAACCCAAAGCAAACCAAGCTTCCCCTGAGAGCTTGCTGCATCTTCCTGCCTCGACAAAGGTGTGATTCTTTCACAGGCTCTGTGGGTGCTCGGGAAGAGCCACCACAATGAGAGGGTCAGGCCAGCATGTGCTCTCCACCCACAGACGTGTTTATTGTGGCTTGTTCTGCTGCTGAGCAGCTCATCAGAGCTTTCTGCAAGGTGCAAAAGGATCTGCAGTGAGAGACATGAGGATCCACCTCCTCCTTCCACCCACAGACTTCAAATCAATAAATGGGGCTGCACAACTGCACTGGAACTGAGCACGGCCATCAGAGGGGGAGTTAGAATTGGCTGCAGTGTATAATAGGGCAGCTAAGTCTCAGGCACAAAAGATCCTAATTTTCAGGCAAGCTGGGACACTCATTGACCTCTGACATCCCAAACACAAATGCTGAATTCTCAGCATGGTGCAGTCAGCCAGGCTGAGCAGCCCCTGCATGATGTGCATACCCAGCTCAGCTTCTTGCCCTTCCTTGCCTTAAGATACACCTATTAAATAAAGTCATTTTCATTTAAAAGCATTTCAGGGCATCTCTGTAGGAGGTGTTGCTGCTTTATTGGAACAGAGCACAGAGAACTGGCTCAGCAGGGAGCAGAGTTCCCCAGATAACCCACTGCAAACCACACAGACTTCTGATTCACACCAAGCATTTGACTCTGGGCCTCCAATCCTCTAAACTCCCCTTCTACCAATCACTTATTCAAAAACCATCAGACTCAGACTGCCTGCAGAGGCCGAGGGCCAGTGGGGAAGGCAGGATATGGAACACCAGCAAGCAAATCCCTGCCCCAGACTGGGCACAGCCACTGGGATAAGTCATGGCTCTGCCCCACCAGGAGGTAAAAAAACAAGAAAAAACCCCACAGTTTCCCCAGCAGCAAAGAAAAGCTTTATATTTAGTGTGGAAAATGTTGTTGTTTTCTTTTTACTTTCTAACATCTATTCCAGCCAGAGCCTTCTCTGCTCTTATATGGAAATAGGGGCAGGACGTTTCGGATGTTTCCTCGAAATGGCATTAAAAGCTCCCTCCTTTGAGTGTATCATCTCCTGGAGCTGCTGCAAAACATTCTTGGGACAGGTACTGTCATGGGCTGCCAAGCATGTTCCCATGCACCTTCACAATCTGCTGACATGGATGGAACAGTGGCAGCACAGTGGGAAGGAATTCATACATGGGCTTCAAAGGAAACACAGCGTGCCAAAAAAATTCCTCTGACTGCACAGGCTCCTCTGAACCTTCAGAGTTCTGCAGAGCCTTTCATACCTGCTGTAAAATAGCCTGGCTGGCTGGTGGTGTGGGAGGGAACTGGGACCCACAGCATGCTTTCTGCCCCCACAGCACCAGCTGATGCCAAGTTTTTGACTCAATTCCTACCTTTTGCCAAAGATCATGCACGTGCAGTTCTCTTGGGCAATGCAATTTCTTAAGCCCCTGCAAGTCACTGGATTAAGCTGCCTCTACCTCAGCTTAACAGAAAACTTAGGAGCAACAGGTTTTCTTAACAGCACAAAGTTTACAATACAAAATATGGAAGACAAAGTGATGTATCCTTGTATTTCATTATGTATATAAAAATAATTTTACTTTTATATAAAAATATGTATTATGTACATTTTTTCTCCACAGACATCTAAAGGGGAGAAAACAAAATCTTTGCCTGCAGTTCACAGCAAATCAGTTCAGTTCAATTATAATTTCTACAGCAGCATTCACTAAACACAAGACTAAACAAGCACAGAGGAACATGTAATACTCATCTCACTCCTCTGATAACACATCCTGTTCTTGCTGATTCCCACTGTCTGTATCCTTGTGAACCAATAACACAAATATTTGTTCCCAAGTCTAATTTTACTCACATGGTTTTACTTCCATGAACTTGAACGGGATTACTCACTTGAGTAGAGTCAATCATGAGCACAAATCTTACGAGGAGACTTGGCACTACAGATCTGCCTTATCCCATTAGGGAAAGTTATTAACAAACTGCCTTACCTGATGTTTTTTCTGTGAACACCACCTTGGACTCTGCCGTGAAATTCTGCCCAGTCAGGATCATCTGTTGTCCCCCATAAACCAGGCAGCTGTCAATGTCTTGTCTTTCAACCATTGGAAGTTCATGAGCAGATCTTTGGGCTGTGGACAAATTGCAAACATGAATGAAACCAACTCTGTTTTACCAGGACTTTCCAAATCTTCCCAGAACTATCCCCAGATCGATCTTGTCATCGTTACCATCCGCTGACTGCCAAGGCAGCTTCTCCAGGGTGCTAAATTTAGGTCTGAGAGGGAAAAATAAACTTACTCAAGGCATTTTATTTGGAAACATCCAGGAGTTGGCTTCAGCCGTTCAGCTGTGCTGGCCCTACTCCTTGTCCTTGAGAAAGGACAGCTTGGATGAATGAGCTGAAACTTGCCCATGCCTGTTTCCAAGTAAATGGCCAAATTTTTGAGTGCAGGCACACTACAGCCCTAGAGCCCAAAAATTCCACCTGCAGAGAGGATTCCACTGAATAACACTGAATTCCTTCAGAGAGGAAAAAAAAAAAAGAGCCTCTTCTACAAAATCCCACTGGCTGCCACAGAGCAGGGGCGATGCTGGGCCTGGCACAGTGTGTTTGCCACCAAGAGCACCCCCTCCACGTGCAGGTAGCCTCCCTGTGCCCTCCAGAGGGACACCCATGTGTGGGAGCAGGGGGGTCCCACCAGCACTGCTGCAGCCCAGGAATTTTGCCAGCACGTTTGGCAGAAGCCTGAACATCTGAGGAGCAGAGCCCTGTGGCACAGACTGAGTTTGGTTACAGAAGGCAAGGAAAGAAAAGGTAGAGTGGGATCCAGATGGGCACGTGTGTCACCAAGGCTTCCTAAGGTCCTTCCTGGTCTTGGCCATGAATTTGGAGCGTGACTTTGGCAAGTTACTGTCTCTTTCCTCAGCCAGAAAACTGGAGCACCATCTCTCCACATACTTTCCTCTCATCCCACTAACAGAGCCATTTGCATGGTGAGAAAAGCTTTGGAGAATCCTGCTCACCCTCCCTGCAAACCCATTCCAACTGTTGGCTATTGAGTGGCGGGAGCTGAGGAAAGTGGGGATGTGAGAACTGCTCCCTGCAGCTGGAAAACATCAGGAGCTTCCCTGTGACCAGACCAGGTGGGCAGCACTTCGGGGCTGGGGAGCTGCGAGTTCATGACCTGCACTCAAACTCCTCCAGATTCATCCAGCCCAACTGGAAAGGCCTCCAGAGGATCCTGCTCATCTATTTAACAGCTGCCTTGGCTGGATTTTAACTTTCTCTGACAAGGAGACCCTGAGCACTTGTGTCTTCACTGAGCATCGTTGGCTGATGAGCCAAAAGTTAGGAAATGTTATCCTTCGTGTGCAGCTCTCAGGCAGGGCTGGGCTGGCTGTGACCTGACCTGGCATAATTTTACTGCCCTGAAACCCTCACAAAGCTGAAAATCCAACAGGTCTTGGCCATGGCAAGAGCTGGGCAAAGTCTCTCATCACATGAAGAATATTTGGTGAAAAAACACCAGCATTAAACCTTTCATACATTCTGCAGAAGTGAGGAGCAACGTTTTTGATCTTATTAAAGAATACAGATAATTCAATGTTTGTAACTTTGAGAGGCATTTTTTGAAATCTATTTAAAACAACTTTATGACTCATTGTTCCTTTCAAATATGTAACATCTGGGCTAAGATACTGCCAATTAAAAATATATATTCAGATTATTTTCACAGAAGCTGATAATTTTTTTCACATGGCTGTATGATTAATTCCTTTCCAAAAATACTCTAATTTTTGATGAGTTCATAATTGGATTTATCACAAAGACAGATCTTTAACCTCAGATCTTAAGAGTAAATAGCAATCATCAAAAAACTTGTCTATAATAGTCAAGAGAAAATTAAATTAAGCATTGCCCTGGACAATGTTCATTCTTATTCAACCTCAAATTTCATTTCCAGAGCATCCTAACTCACTGAAATTCTAGACTGACCTACACCTCTTTCAGACTTCTTTATGTTAACAGAGAGCTTGGTACCTGACATCCCACAGATCAGTGGCTCCCAAGGCTTTTTCAGGATGAGGAAGGACAAATTTTAGCCTGGAAATAACTGTCTGACTCATCGCAGTTACATTTGCATCTGGGTGAGTTGGAAATCACTGCTGAAGACCAAACCCCTGTCCAAATTCCAGAGAGCACAGTGGTTGTGTACTCTGCAACCTCCCAGGGAGCCCAGGACCAGTGGGAATGTACATCCCAGCTCTTGGGAAGGGCCAAAATCCCTTCTCCCTCCTCACCCAAGGTGGGGCAGCCTCAGCAGCACTGCCTGGGAGGCTGAGATGGGCAGGGGTTTTAAAAAACCCCCTACTTTTCATTTTCCAAGATCTCTTTTTTTTTTACCCAAACCTATAAGGTTTCACCCCATTTCCACCAGAATGGAGGTTCAGGGTTCAGTGTGGAGCTGCTTCAATAGGATTACTTTTTTCCCCTCTGCAAAAAATATTAATTGCCAATAAATCCCCTTCCTCTAAAGGCTCATGATGGGTGGACTGCATGCAATAATTTCACACTATTCCTTCTCTTCCCCCAGGGGTTGGCACTTCATAAAGTGACCTACAGCTACTGGAGTTTATGAGCTTTGAATAAACAAAACGCTGTTGATTTAACCAGTTGGGGTGTTTACTTTCAATACCAACAGTTACTGACATAAGGCAGCAAAGCAAATGCTATAGAAATACTCACACTTGGCCCCAAGCAGTGTGTCAGCCTGTTAACAGGGGACATTCTTTTTCTGTTTTATTTGACCGTTTGCAAATCAAGATGTCATTGGTTTGTGGTGCCAAGAAATACAATGCAGTGACAGAGAGAGAAAGGGAGCCCCTGTCCTGGGCTCTGCAGCACCTCCAGGAGCCTGAGCCTGCAGGGAAGAGCCCCCCACAGCCCACCCAGGTTCACCCCGTGCCTCTTGGGGCTTCAGGCTTTATCCCCTTCCCTGTGGCAGCAGGTGGAGGAAAGGTGACCGTGGCCTGAACCTCTGAATGCTTCACATGGGATGCTCGAGCTGGAGGCTCAAGTACCTTTGCCAAAGCTGGGAAAGGTGGGTCTTGCTTCCCCACCTGCCCACAGCATCCATAACTGTTCCTTTTGCAGCAGGGAGGATATTTGGGCTTTAGGAAAAAAAAAAGGGATTTTGTGTAGCATGTCTGCTAGAGTGAAACATCTACACACCATCCCCCTGACTCCTGCAACACTGAGTTCAGTTCTACCTGTATTGCTGGTCAGAGGGGTCTCACCCTTGTGATTCCTCCTCACAAGGAGCAGGACTGAGGTTCACCTGCAGCTCGGTAAGGGCAGAGCTAGTGTTACCTCAAATTACCTCCAACTGCCATCACAAGCCAAGTAAACCCCAAAATGTCACCACTTAAAAGAGGTGGGGTGCCAACTTGCACCCCCAGTGCAGAAGTCTCACCAGACCAAATATTGAGGTCCCTTTTGGGACCCCCAGGTCCTTACCCTTCCCAGGGCAGCCTCATCTCACCCCACCTTGCTGGAAGCCTTTGAGCTGTGATTCACCACCCCTCACATGTCCTTCAAACCCCCAAAGGCTCTTGGATCCAATCCCTGATTTCTGCTGGATTTGAGAAGAGCAGATAGATCTGGGTGTCTGGTGCTAAAAAAACTCCTCGAAGCAATAGCAGAAGTGTAATTTGTTATGGGATTAATTCTTCCACCTCACTGCAAACCTCAACGAGCCAAAGTAAATATTCCATTCCTGCTGTCACACTGTGTGTATTTACCACAAGCTGCCTGTAGTAGGATTGACAGGAGCACAACTCCTGTGTCCAATGCTTCTCCAACTCATTAATGTTGTGAGAGACTTTGATCCCGTCCATCACACACCCTGAGCATTTTGGGGAGAGCAGAGGCAAAGGCTGGGGAGCTGCAGTGTGGGGGGATCAAGGGCAGGAAACATCTCCAGCAGGCAGGAAGACACCAGCAAGGCACCCTAAAGAGAAGCATGGATTTTAGCATCCCTAAAGAGGGATGGGAGGATGGGGTAGTGGAAGAATTAAGCAAATAAAGCAAATTTCCAGCCTTCCTGATCAGATAGGAAAGCTTGAATTCGTGGCCTAAAACTCTATGAAATGAACCAAGTATGAATGACAACAGTTTGCGATTTGTTGCCAGCAAGACTTAATCAGCAGTTTGTGCAGAGCCATCCGAGCCAAAAGCACCAAAAATAGAGGGCTTTTCTCCACCTCCTTCTCTGCACATAATTTATGATGCCCTCACACAGGAGGAGTGACAAGCCCCAATGGCAGCAGTGTCAGATAAGTTTGATACTTTCTATGAACTGCAGCCAGCTCACCAAACCAGTGTGTGATTAATGACAGGAAAACCATGGCCTCGGTTCACTTCCCTGTCAATCAGCTCTGTGGGTATGCTCAGCATTTCCCTTTAATCCCTTGTGGAGCAGAGCTGCTGAGCTGAAATTATGCTCAGAAATCCATGCTCCGTGGAATATGTTGGGGCATTTGCTTTCAGCACCAGCAGCCCTGCAAAGACAAGAAGTAAACACGAGTTTATCCTTGGAGCGAGGCTTGCAGACTGCAAAAAGGGCAGGCATTTCCCTTCAGGCTGACTCAGACTTTGAAGACTGCACATTAAAAGTGGCAAACGTTGTCAGAATTAGCTTTTACATTCTGTGCTTTAATAGAGAGAAAATGTTCTCTCTACAGAAAGCACCAGTTTTTGTGTGAGCTGTATTTACAGCCAACTGTGTGACTGCCTTGAAGTTGAAATGAAAGGGGGAAAAAATTCATTTAATTCATCTGGAAAACATGATACTCCCATAATAATCATGGTTATGGTTATACTTGCAAACAGGTATCTCCCAAGTGCAAAGAAACCATTTGTTTCTGCTTTTTATCTGAATAAACTAGGGCTCCTTCTTGCCTGCCCTTGTATTCCAACCAGCACAACTCCCAGCTGAGGAAAAGCACTCGCTGGCTTGCCAAGACAAAATTCTTTTACATGACTAGCTCTTTCCTCTGTAGTTATTAATGTGTCACAAATCACAGGCTCAGATTGTCTAATATTATGGGAAAATCTACTAGAAGGAGAGAAAAATAAAGGAAACTTCCAGGGAAATTGATTAAAGGGAAAGAAGACATTTGACCCAATTTAATGGAACAAAATACGGTCAATAATAGAAACCATTTCAATTCCTTAGATGGACACACAGTTCTTTAGCAATAAGTTTTGTTTGTTTTTTTACCACCTTGGAATATCTATTATAAGAACAAGACTTTAGTCTCCTCCTCTTGTGCCAAGTGCAATCATTCACATTTTAAGGGATTCACGAGCACAGTGTAGTATCAGCAAACATGGGTTATACAAAACAAGAACTGTGAACACACTTTGGGAAGGTTTAACCAGGATCATTAGAACAAAAACTGGGGCACAGTGTGGGAGATACTCCCAAACCTCTCCCATCTCACAGACACTTGCATGAAGCAGTTTTTATTGCTGATAAAATGGAGTAAAACAAGCTGCCCTACAGGTACTTATGTGGCTCCTGTGGATTCCCTTCCATCCTGCTCCTCCTGGATGGTTCAGATGAGGAGCAGAAACACAACTGCAGATGTTGAGGCACCTTGCTGGAGCTACCAGGTATCATGATTGATCTGTGCCAATAAAACTATCTGATGGGGATGGAGCCTGGTGTCAAAAAGTCCTTTAACACCAGAGATCATTCACTCACAGAGAAATGAGCTCCAGTTCATGGTGAAAGGCAAAGTAAAGGAATGGAACTGCTGTTACAGAAATTGTCTTCACTGTTTAAAATAATGGTCTGCCAGTGTCAAACCCCTCCAAGGGCAACGTGCTTGTTGTTTCTAGGGCACTGTCTTATAGAGACAGTGGTTTTATACCCACCTCAGCCATGTCCTGCTGTACAACTGTGAGAGGGATTTCAAATGCCTTCTCCTCAGTGGCCTCAGAATGAATTGAGAGGCAAGAGCAGGAAAAAGAGCTACAAGCTGCTGAATGTGAGGCTTGTCTGGATATGAGCCCCACTGAAGGCACAACTGATCATTTAACAACATATCAACTCCTCAGTCTTCCCACACAACTGCCTGGGGAGGAACTCGCTCCGGATGATGCTTTGAACCTGTGAAATCCCCTCCTAAAACCTGTCAAGTGCTGACTGTGACACAGATGAGGTGGAACCAAATCGCCCCGTGAAAAGCAGACACTTCACAGCTCTTGCTTCACTGCAGCTGATGATCTGCTGACACCGGTGGGAATTCTCTGGCTCCTGCTGGGGAGAACTGGGGATATTCTGTTGGTAGCAACAGTGCTCTCAGGGGATCCCCACTGCGAGGGAAATGGCCAGTTATCCTGGAGCTGCTACTTGCTCAGGCTTTCCCAGTGGGACATCATTAACTGCTACCACACAGGAGAGATCTTACGGAGAGTCCCTGAGGAAAAGGGTTCTCAGGTGGCCAAATCAGGGCAAAAAAGGCAAATAAAGGGGAAAAAAAAAAAAAGAGAATTGCAGCAGCACACAAAAGTAGGCCAAGGAGCAAATGTCACACAGCCCATCCTGGGAGGGCACCTGAGCTTCCCTGAGACTGACAGTGAGCTCTGCAACACCTGCAGCTTGTCTGGGAGAGGCTGAGATTACCATCTCTAGTGAGATTTAGGCTGAATTACTAATGCTGGCTGAGCCAACTGGGGTTTGTAACCATCTTCCCAGAACTGGGCTGAGATCAGGAAATGCTACTGAAATGCAAAAGCAGTGCTAAGTGTGCAACATATACACTGGCTGCAAGAGGTTTCCAGATCACTTGGTACTCTGCTTCCACAAGTTCACAAAAGCACAGGCCTTAACATACTCTCCAAATGGCCCATATATCCCCAAAATAAAACTTTCTTTTTTTATTTCTTTGAGAATCAAATACATTTTTTCTTACAGCTTTGCTGTCTGCTATGCAGCCAACATTTTAATACTTTAATTATAAAAAAAAGCCCTAAAAAAAGCCACTTATACTGGTATCTCCACTCTTGGGTTTTTTAATACCCCTAAGACTCATCAACTCAAAGACATCTCAGAATAAAAGCCTACTCAGCTTAACCAAGGCACAGCCATAGCAATCATTACACAGGCAAATTAGGTGTGTGCATACAGTTCAGAGAAACGTGATTTATTCTGTAAACTGTGACCAGATTTCTGCTTGAATGCTCTGTGGTGATGGGCACAAACACAACGTGCAATTGTGGAAGGGCCCTAGAAATGCCTGACTAACTCATATTGCTTTTCCTGAGGAGAATTTCAGTAAGTGGTGGGTGATCTGTGGGATGCCCTGGTGACCATCCACCTTCTGCTCTGGGCTCGTGGTGTTTTTCTGCACAGAGGGTGTAGGAGTTACACCTGGAGTTTCCCCACCCAAGCAGCTCTCCCTGGAACACTTCCTTTAGCAAATGGACCTTTGTTTCAGCAGGGACATGTGTGGGGTGGAGGCCACTATTGTTTCAGCCATCTGGTCCCAGAAAGCAACATGACTGTTTCCTATGGAGAAAGGTGGTGGCTACTCCCACCACTCTGCCTGAGACTTGACTCAGCTGCTAAAATGCTCTGACAGTTGGTACCTTCTCATTGCCAAGAGATCATACATATCCATCACCCTCTCCTTAGCCTTGCCCTGGTTATTCATTTGTACTGCTTTTTAAAAAGCTGCCATCAATAATTCACTCTCCAGTCTGATCTCCCATCCCAAACTGGCTCCTCTCTCATTCTAAGCAGTTGTTATTTAAGTTATGCATCTCGATAAATAAAACACATGAGAGACACTTGAATGACTTCCTTCACAAGACTTATGGCAAGACAGGTCCTGCAAAAGGTGTGAGTCATTCAACAAAGGGAGAGGAAAACTGTTCATTAGGTGTTTGTGAAATCCCCAAACTGCCGAAAAGGCAGCATTTACCAACAAAAAGCATCACAGGATGCACATGAACCAGCAAAGTAGGTGGAGCCCTTCCAGAAATGACTGTGACACGGTGAGGCACCTCATCAGAGGCCTCTCTTTCTCAGGATCCAGTACGTTAAAATAAGTGGGAGGTGCAGGTTTCTCAGTTTACACACTTAAAGGATTTGCACTTCAGAAATCAAAACTGCGAGTTTTCTTATCCCTCAGGGGAATACCAGAACAACCTGTGCTTTCCGTGCTTCAGCCCCCTGAGCTGTGCACCCTTAGCACTGACAGCTACAAAACCCAATAACCAGAATGTGCTGAGCCTCAAAATCAAACCTGCTCCTCCATTTCACTTGTGTTCCTGCCACAGCTCAGATCAGAGGACTGTGGTCACTCCAGCAGACAGGATCTGTCCCAGGTCTGAATTCAAACCTCCAACCACCTGCCAGCTTGTGGATAACAAGTTCTGATTGTGCCTCTTCTCAGAATAAAGGCACTGCCAGGAAGGCAGGGAGCTCATGCACGAACAGGGAGAATGCACGTGTGCCCCTGTACCCATGGTGGCTCCCTGCTTCCAGGAAACACCTGACAGCCACGAGGATCCAGCAGCAACACACTAATAAATAAACCTTGCAAAAACCCCCAGGGGCTGTCCTCACAAGCTCCAAGCACCTTGAAGATCCACCAGCCACCCAAGATTCCTTCTGACAGGGAGTGCACACAGGGAGGAGCTGCAGGTCCCTTGGCACGGCCCCGAGCAGCGCACGAGGGCAGAGCACGGCGGGCTTTCCCCCCTCAGCTCCAGCCTGGAGCCGAGAGAAGGAGCCAATCCCAGGGATACTCACAGCACTCGATGGGGTTGGATGCTGCCTGCAGGGAGACGATCCTGCCGTTGGACTCGGGGATGTGGACGCGGAAGACGAGCCGCACGCGCGTGTTCTTGCGGCCGATGTCGGTCTCGCCCTTGCGCAGCTCGATGTCCGCGTTGCGCAGCTTCAGGATCCCTGCACAGTCAATGCTGCCAAACACACGGGCACGTCAGCACTCCTGCCCTCACACAGCCTGCCCACAGGCCCTGTCCTGACCTCTGCGTGAAGAGCAGCTCCAAATACCTGCTCTGTTTAGGATCCAGGTATTGACAACCTGCTCTGTTTGGGATCGAGATATTGCCATTTCAGCAGCTACAGGGGAAGAACTCCCAGGTGCACAGCACACGAGGGATGCTGCTGGGCCTCTCCCCACTCTGGCAAGAGCAGAAGCCACTCTCCAAACATAAGCCCAAGTCTTATTTCCCTGCAGTGCTAAGCACGAGAGCACTGGTGGCAGAGCCCACCTCGGGGCAGGAGCCTCCAGCAGCAGCTCTCCAGTCAGCCCAGTGCTCAGGCTCTGCACAGCAGCTCTTCCCTGCACGTGGGCAAATTGGTTCAGCTCCACAGGGAATCACGGCAGTCAAACCAGCTAATTACAGAACCACCACCTCATGCACCATCCAGGCCCTTTTATCCACCCTCTGTAAGCACGGAATTCAACTCCAAAGCAGGGACCAAACTGCTCTCTCCCTCTTTTGGTGCTACTGCAGCCCAGGCCCAGGTCACCATGTCATCCTCCAAAGCCCTGGGATGTTGTTCCCAGCCAAGGCAAAAGCCTGGCAGAGCAGGAGATGGTTCTGTGCTCCCTTTCACTGTGTCCCTGCACAAAGGAGGGTGTAGGGAGCAGGATGGGGCCGAGCAGTAATGAAAGGATTAGGATTTCTGAAATCAGCACTGCAACTTAATATTGGTGGACTTAATATTGCTTCCCAAGAGTCCAGTGTAACCTTGCAAACATGACTGTCTACATTAGGAGAACGTGGCAATTCATCTTTACAGAATCTGAGATCTTTAGCTCAGAAATAGCCCTCGGAGGGTGCAGTAAGCACTGTCATTAAACAGGCACTGCCAACCCATTCTGATATCAGTTCTAAAGACACATCATTTCTCTTCTTTTGATATGAATTAAAATCACATTTGGGGAGGCATAAACCCCAGGCTGTTTCCTACACCCACACAGTTCCTCACCATCACATATGTGCAGGGGGGTTTATCACTCCAGGGTTCCTTGTTAAAAATGAGGTATATTTTCTGAAAAAAATATGAAGTAAGAATGTAGATTTTGTGATGAAGTAGGGGGGCTTAAAAATATAACTGCTCTGCCAATTTTGTCAGTATCCTCTGAAGGATGGAGATACAGCTCTTCCCTCTGCAGAGCAATCATTCTCCTGCTGCCTGGCACACAGTCAAGCCTGAAGTTTCAGACTGGTGCCCACTTCATCCCTCTGCCTCCATAAAACCTGAAGGAGTAATACAGACAAGATGTGCCTGTACTTTCTTTTCTGTTAACCTATTACAACAGGAAAGAGTGATTTCATGTCCAGAGCACTTGGCTGAGTTCAGAGATGTTTTCTATTCCATTAAATGTTGTCAAATGAATCGTACACCTTTGCTCCACTGCCTTCTGCTCCTGCTTCTCACTGTGTCCCTGCAGCATAAGGACCTGAGACTCAAGTCTTGTTTCCCCTAGTGCAGTACAAACCCATCCTGACTTTAAGCTGATGGATTCTAACAGGGTGGGGAGACACTGGCACGGGATGCCCAGGTGGAGGATGTGCTGTTCCTGGAAGTGTCCAAGGCCAGGCTGGACAGGGCTTGGAGCAACATGGTCTACTTGAAGGTGTCCCTGCCCATGGCAGGGGGTGGAAGGAGATGATCTTTAGGGTCCCTTCCAACCCAAACCATTCTGTGATTACAATGCAGCAATACAGAGCAGAAGTGCCTGCACACCTCACCAATGGTAACTCTTTGCAGCTTTCACCCAGGTGCTTGTAACTGCTGCTCATGGTTTTCCAAAAAGATCTTACACTCCTATATCATCCCAGTGTGTTAGAGAGTCCCTCCAGAGCAGGCACATGACTCATTTTAGTGACTCCTTTCCAAAGAGAAGGAACTTCACACACCAATTTAATTCGCCTCAACTTTGCTAATAAAAAGAAACACACTTACGTTGCTTTCATGTTGTTTTTGGGCTCCAGTGGGATCTCTAAAACCTTGGTGTTGCCGATGATTTTCTCGTAGCTGGTGGTGGTGACAGTTTTGCCTGTAATGCGATGGACTTGGTAGAAAGCGTGAGGTTTGAGTATCCTCTCATCTGCTGTGCCAATGAAGATCTGGAGACCCAAGGGTTTGTTCTCCATGTACCCATGAAGCTGGCAAGACATTCAAAATCTATTATCACACCCTGCACTTGCAATGCCTTCAAGTCAGGACCAAACAGATCTACAGACAGATATATATAGAGATATATATGGCATTGGTTCACTGCTCTTTGAAATTCATCCTTCCCCCAGTTGTTGGTTCACTTTCAGCCATTCCTCTTGCATTCAAATCCTACCTGTCCAGGTACAGATGGCACTTTTGGTCTGTGACTGAACAGCACAAGGAAGTTGTAGTCAACCTTAGAGACTGGGGGTTCTAGGCCTCAAGGACACAAACAAATTCTTCTGTGCTAAATAACATTTTTATAAACAGCATTTGCTGCAAGAAAGCCAGAATGCTTCCACAGGCCAGGAGACGTGGAAATTTCTCCTTCTTTATTAACATGCAAAATTACAAATCAAACCATTCTAAATTTCTCACATAACCAAAAATGAAAACCAGACATTTATCTACCACACAGCCAGTGATGCAGCTGAAAGGGAACTTTATGGTCTGAGACATGGTAAATTTGTTTCCAATTATTCTGTCCACATACAAAACCCTGATGAAGCCATACAAAGCAAATAGTACTGGAAGATCAGAGAAAAGGAAGATTAAGCTAATGGTATTCATGGCCAAATCAGGGGTTTTTTTACTTTTTTCTTTTCACCAGTCAGCAGGAGGTATCCTTGCATACAAGGATTAATTCCCCCCTGGAAGGGGACCACATGCAGCATCAATGCAAGCCTGGCAACCTTCCTTCAGTATGGCAAATGTAAAGTGACACTCACTGCTCTGAGCTATCATTACTCATGTAGCACATATTTTTGAGGCACACAACGACAGGATCTCTGCCCCAGAGACCCTACAGCCCAAGGGCCCGAGTGTGCAGCCTCCACTTGCATGAATAGCCCCATTGAAGTCAACAGGCCTTGAGCAGGGGTTGTGCAAGGCAGAATTCCAGAACCCAGCCAGCCACAGCTCAGACACCTTCCATAACTCACTCACTCACACAAGTGTTCTGGGAGATGCTGAGGAGGGAAAATAGGGTACAAGGCTTTGTGCAGAGCTGTCAGTTGGCTCTGGGAGTGAGGGGGAGCAGGAGCAGAGCTGGACCCCGGGCTCAGGGGTTGGTATTGGAGAGGCAGCGTTGCCAAGAATGTGATAAATATGATGGCAGTGATGGGGAGATTCAGAAATGTAGAGTGTATAGGAGATTAGAGGCAACAGAGGCCAAAATGATAGATCTAGTGGGAGCAGGCAGGAATGTAGGATCCTGTTGATCCATGGAGCCCACAGCCCAGGTCCCCTGGGAGCCATGAAACTCACCCTAAGTATGGTACCTCCAACATCCAAGATTTCCTGGCCTTCAATGAAAAGCCATTGTATCACCATCTTTACAAGGGGAGGGGGAGAAGAGTAGTTTTGAAGTACTGAGCATGTTTATTGTCATGCCTGACAGCAATTCTTTGTGGATCCAGCTCCGATGATGAGAGGATCCTTTGGGCAGGAAGGGTTATTACAGGGACAGCAGAGCAGCTTTTGCTCTACCCTCTGTCCTGGCAGAACAAAATCCCAGAGTTATAGGTGGGAGACTGAAATGGAGGAAAACAGATAATAAATTATAAAAGAAAATCTGCCCCCAGTGAGCACAGTCAGTAGCAGCTGTAACAGAACTGGCTACACACACCATTTTTAATACTGGCCACCTTTAAAAGTAATTTTAAGTGGTGTTTGCTCATGTATAGAATCATTTCCCAAGGCAGAACAGTTCATGGTCATCCAATAATGTGTATGGCTGTGGGTGTGTGTTGTCTAAATGTATACAACTTAAAGAAGAGAAGAATTGATTGCCTGTTCATATGGCAGTGTTTGCATTATCTGCTGGCTGAGGGGTATAAAACACTCAGTAAAAGGCCTCCTGGTGCTCCACAGGACCAGATTTTAAATAAATTGTTTGATCAGTGGAAGAAAGTAATATAACTTTTTGGTAATTTACAGTAGTATGGCAATGTTTTGGGATGACATCATTGTAAAATCAAAACAGCATTAAAAAATGCAAGGACAAAGAGAAAAACGTATGTAAAAGAGTCAAGTATCCCCATTTGAAGGGGTGTCTCCCAATCTTGAGCTAATTGATTATGTTTTCAAGGCTAATATAGGTGATCATCTCCCACAAGAATTTCCATCTACCTTTCACTTGCTAAGAACACCTCAGGATAATTCAGGAACAAAAAGTAAAGATGGACAACCCACAGAAATGCTTCAAGAACTTTAAAATCACAGCTTTACAACCAGCTCTGCAACCACTTTCCTACACAGCTTTAGCCATGTCCTCTAACCTCTCTCTTTACCTGTCCCAGGGGAACAGTGATGTTAACCCTGCTTTGAGGGACAGAGCTGCATTTTTACACAGAAAACTTCCCTGTGAGCTGGAATGAAAGAACACATTAAAGCCATTCTTCAGATGTATGTCTCTCCTCAAAACTGAGCTACAAAAGACTGTTACTATCAATAAACACCCACCTCCACTATTCCAGGCAGCTGCTTTACTATTTAACCATAGTGCTGATCTTTTCTTTGGTGAAGCAAAGGAGGAATAAATTTGACCCTTAAACAAACTTTGAGAAGTGAAGATTTAAGATTTTTTTTTTTTTAAATAATGACTTGGAAATTCATTTTTTCCTCCCTTAGCAACAACCAAGCTGCTCTCAAGTGTCAGTTTTTCAGTGCTGCTCTTCATCTCACAGAGAGGGAGCTGCAGCAGGAGCAGAGCACCAAGGTGTGCCTTCACCCCTCTCACTCTTCTTTCCATGAAGAAAACGAAATCATCTGGATTTCAGTTTCAAGAGAGTGAGAATCGAGAAAGATTTATGAATACAGAACTCTGGGAGGAAATATTTTTGTGTACTATAAGGTGACCTACTCACAATAAAACTCCCCCAAAGTGTATACAGATCGAGCTGGAAAAAACCCAACTCCTTTGAGTCACACTTGCCACATGGGGAAAGAGAAGCCAGACATGATGTGTACCTTTCCATACTCTATTTTGGGATTTTAAGATCCTATTTCTTTCAGTTGAAAGATTTTTCTTAAACTTTGCTTTTGCTTTACTCTTATAATATTAACATAGCCAGACATGGGCTGGTCTGTGACCTGAGGAAATGCAAAGCACTTTGGCAGATAAACAAATAACATCATTCAGAAAACAAGAAGACTTTTCTTGTTTGATTTGCTGCTATGATTTGGTTTCTAAACAAAATGGAAATCTGTGGCACGATTAAAATCATCCTCTCACCTCTGCATAAATAAAATTCATTCATTCAGCACTCCATCCACGGATCAATACCACTCAAATTTGGGAAAGGGGGGGAGGGTTTCAAGTGCCATTTTCAGGAAGGCATGTGTGTAATTTTGCAGGCAAAAAATGGAGCAGATGTGCCTTTAGCTGCTGTGTATCAGCAGCCCAGTTACCCACAGGAACACAAGCCCTGTGATGGTACCAGGAGGCACCAAGACCACACGTCAGGCATATGAAACACATTTTTTCTCCTGCACTATTTCTAAACTCAGGTCTTCTCACAAATTGAAACCCCAGCTCCAAATGCACAGCACTTAAAGCCAGAATTTGAAATTCCCATCTCAATCAATCCTCATCCCAGTGTTCAGATGAACCAAACCCTGCACCCCCCTGCTGGCATTGCCTCTGGCTGGGGGGATTTAAAACACAGGGTCCCCTTTGCTGTGCTGCATCAAGAGCAAATCTCTTGGCACTGGTGGAGCCTTTAACACTGTTTAATTATGCTGTCTGGTAGCCAAGGGATAAACTGACAGCAGAGTCAGAAAGGAAGGCAAATTCCCTAAAGATTCTGTAGGTGGTCACCTACAGGTACAACACACGCTTTAACAGGGGGAATTTAGTACAGCTGTTGAAATTTAGATCTTTCAATCTTGGATATGTTTTCTTGAGTTTAAATATCATTATAATTTATCTAGAATTACATTATTAGCAAGAGAAGGCAAGATTCACAGGCAATAAATAAGAAAACTTTGTTATTCTTATGGGGAAGTCAGGGCAGAGGGAGGCAGTGATTTCCTAGTCCTGCAGGGGACGAGAAGCAAAAGCACAGTGAGAAACCTGAGGTCCAAGAAGTGAGAAACCCAAGGTCCCACCCCGTGCCCTGCCTTGCTGCAGGGAATGCCCTTCTCGTTCTGCAAATGGCCCAAACAGGCAGCAGCACTCACTGCCTGCAGCACCTCGGGTCCCACTGCTATTGCAAACTTCTGCCTTTGCCTTTTAATTGATGCCTCCCAGAACCAAATTTGCTCAGGCATTTCTAGCTCAGGTGTTGCACCTTGAAAGTCTCCATGCAAACAGTGATGGGCTTTGCAAGACAAAAGCAGGAGCATCTGCAAATCTTACTGGGATCTTTGAAGAGCCCCAGTAGGAACCTGTGTGACACAGACACCGATGGCCTTAGAGAGTACAAGGGAGTAATTTGTTTCCCATTCATCCCAACAGAGCTTTGCCTGTCAGGAATTCAGGTCTTTCTCCCGTGGGAGGTATCAAGCTGCATCTTTAAAGCTGATTGCACACATCTTCCTGTCTAGACAAGGCAAGCTATCGCCAGAAGGAAAGTATAAATTTGGGGAATTAATTCACTAGTCTTGGCGATTTTATTTGCTCCAAAGTAATCAGCTCTTTTTTCCCTCAGCTCACTGTAACACGAGGCTTGGTCCATTAAGTGCCGTGTGTTCCTTGCTGTCTCCCTGTGGAAGTCACTGCAGCTCCCCTCGACAGGGTGTGCATGTGTGTGGTCAGCCCTGAGCCTCCACACACACCACCCCACCGGCACTGAAAAGTGGGAAAACAGGGCCCAGCCAGCAACATTCAATTAGAAGCAAATACAAAGGCGCGTGAGAAATCGCTTCCTCCCCCGGTTTCCCTCTTCCTGCTGTACACAAGGAGATAAGAAGCCCTGGAGGGCCGGCCAGGAGCGACACGCGGCGGCCCCGGGCAGGAGCCACGGCGCCCAACGCCCACCTTCCTCTAGGAACAGAGTTAAACCGGAGTCTCAGAGCTTCTGACACCACAAACCATTCCCCTGCTCGGCCCCTGCATCAGCCCCAGGGCTGGTTTCCGTGCCACCGAGGGTTTCAGACAAGAGGAAGATGTTCTTGGTGGAACAGCCCAGCTTGGCACAGCGTTCCTGTCACGCCTGCCCAGCTCCCTTCCTGGTGCAACCAACTTCACGTCTCGGATTTGATCGTTAATCCTCATCGTTCATACCCTGCGTGACAATTTCAAGGATTTTTGAGGAGGTCCTTACTCAACAATGCTGTTACCAAGATGGAAAATGTCTCTGTATTGTCTCAGGGAGAGTGGCATATCAGTAACTGTCACAAAGTCAGACAAAGGCCTCATCCAGCCACTGTATCATGTAGTGGCTTCTCTGTCCACTTCAGTTAGAGCTGACATTGAGCAACAAAGCTGAATCTTGTCACATGTTTTTGTTCAATTTAATGTACTTGGGACACAGCAAAGGAACGCAAACCAGAAGGAAATCTTTGCCTTGGTTCCTTTTGCTCCTCACCAAAGCAGTCTAAAAAGGCCTCTGAAGATAATCCTTTGAACATCTGATTCTGCTAAATTATGAGCTTTTATGATACTCAATTTTAAGTGTTTCTTATTTTGGTGACAATTTTGTCAAAATTCCAAGGACTGAATCTCATTTGCTCTGCTGCTCCTTACAGTAAATGACAACCAGACTCTCAGTGTCTAACTGGATTTCTGCTTTCTGGGGTTAAAATACAGGTCTGGGACAGAGACAGCAGCTCTTGGGAGAAAGCAATGGTGAGGGTTTGTTCCTGAGTGACCTTATATTGCAGTGGAAGCAAGTTGTTCCCTCTCTATGCTTCAGTTTCCTACTCCTATGAAAAGCTGATTCTGTTTTCAAGATGCTTTGACCATCTCAGCTGAAAGCTTAAAAGAAGAGGCACAATGCCCCTGACTTCTGCCCATGTACAGGCACGAGGATTTGGAGACCACGTTTTCAGCAATGTCAGTTTTTCCTGCTAAGGAACCCAACTGTGTAATTAAAGCACTTCCATGCACACTCATGACAAAAGACTTCAACTTCCCCAGCACGACAGAACTTGCTGTGCCACGAGTAAATCAGAGGGTGCAAATTTGATGATTTTGACAGAATCGTCCTGGGGGAGTTTCTCAGCACGGGGCTCTGCCACCAGTTAGCACAGCTGGACCCCTGCCAGCTGCTGCAGGAACTGTGGGAACCATCCTCAGCCAGATGGAGTGGAGCAGAGGGTGGCAAAGCAGAGCTGCTTTTTATCACCTCACCTTCCTCTGCCAGTCAGCTCGTCCTTCCCAGCATGGCAGAGCCAGGAGCATCCCACTGTGCAACCCACATGTGGCACAAAGCTTGAGAGCAACCATGGTGACAGGGGGCAAAATGGGACAGCACCAATAACATCTGGGAGATACTCATTTCAGCCCAAAATGATTGATTGGATTGCACTGAAACAAGTACCCAGAGCTGAGCCTTCTGCAAGGGTTTAGTGCTGGGGGTCCTGCAAGGTGTGTTTGGGGTCCAAGAACCACACCATAATCTCTGCTCAGGCTATTGGACTGAATGTCAGCCACATTTTGGAAAGGATCTTGGCCTAAAATAATTTTTGGGAAAAAGAGAAAAGGAAAAAAAGAAAAAAATTAGCAAGCTCCAGGAATTTCTCTCCTCCTCAATTTCTTTCTGATGCTGAAACCCACAACACGAGGCAGAGTTAGAGACAATAACTCAGGTCTGCTGGAAGCATCAGGGTTCCAACAGTTGTTTCAGAATGAAATAGAAACCCTAGAAAATGTTCACGGAGCAGGGAGTCCAGTCCCCCTTGAACCATTAGCTCACAGTGCTCCCTCTGCACATGGGAGACCCAGGGCTGAGCCCTGGCTTGGCTTGAGGCACCTCCAGTTCAGCAGACATTGGTCTTGAGAGAGGAAGGAGTGAACTGGAGGCTTAGCTGGATGGTGGAACCCATGAACAGAGAGGTGAGATGTGAGTTTCCAGGACAGTGTCCACCCTGCACGAACTTCTCCTGTGGATACTTGAGCCCTGAACAGGATGAGTTATGTTGGAGCTACTGCTGCACTGGCAATGTCCACATTCATGGCAAACAGCCAGAAATTCCAGCTCTGGTTCACAGCACAGTGACTCCCCCATCACAGTCCTGCAGTGAGAACCTACATGAAAGAGTAGCCTCAGTCCTGCATCTGCTTAATCCAGACATGTTTCCAATCCACACAATCTCATCTGCATAGCACAGGCATCACCCTCAAACCATCCAGTACAACCTCCTCCCCCTCACCTCTGCCAAAACTCCTTTCCACCAGAAGCAATGTACTCTGAATTGGGCTCAAAAGTTTCAGTGAGAGCTTTTCATTCACCTCTAACTCAAAGCAGGTTGGCACACGGGAAAATCCTACTGCTCCCTTGAGGTACAGGATTCACTGACTCTCTGTGCTCCAGCTTCCCCCTGCCTGTCCTCCCAGGGACTGAGTGCAGTCCCTCAGCCACATCTGAGTCACACTGTCCCTTCCACAAAGGGATGCAGACCCACTTTGAAGACTTTAAGCAACAGAGCATGCAACCTATCCCCAGTTGAATTCCCTCAGAAGCTAATTATGCTCACTGTTATCCAGCACTTCTCTTCTTGTACTAAGCTAGAGAAACATCCAGATCAGCTCTTGCTCCAGTCTTGCTTTATTAGGTATTTGATACTCCCTGTTTTCCAGTCCAGTCTTGGGTCTAAGCAAAAGCAAATTTCAGTTTCATCTCTGTTTCCCTACACTACTTCTGATTTATTTAGCAATTTCATTTCCTCAGTGGCTTCACTGAGCTTTCAGACAGACAGATCTCAAGGCACAGCCACATCAGCAGTAGTGTCAGGGGTACTGCCCTACTGCCCTACCCTTACATTTGATGGGACATTGGTTTTGAAGATCATTTCCCAGACGTGGCTAAAACCCCCATTTCCAGCATTGCACATTAATCCCTGCAGTAGCACATGGAACAACAGTAATTATATCCACGGCCCAAGAGCTCAAAGCTCAAGAGGCCCCTGCAATGATCCCAGTTGTGCAAACAAGCCCCACAGTCCTGTGGGTGAACCAGGAGTGAAACGTGCAGGCAGTTTGTCACAAAAGCTCTCAAGCTGGGGGCAGAAATCCCTGCCAAGAGCCTGTGCAAGGCTCCTGCTCACTAGAAAAGGGAAGTGAAGGCCATGGGAAGGGCACAAAGATGTTGCACAGCACCAGCCTCTGCCACGCGGGTCCAGCACAGCCTGGACTTCCCCTTCTCTGACTGGGGCGGTTGGGAAGGTGGGAGGAAAAGGACAAACTCAAGTGCCCCGAGGTGTCCTTGGCTGTAAATTTCCCTGGGAGGGCTGGCTGGGGTTTCAGCAGCAGCGTGTCTCCAGCCCAGCCCTACGTGTGAGGGTGTGAATCACGGTATCAAGCTGTGATCTGGTTTTGGGTTTCCATCAAAGGTTCTGGTTTCACTAACACACTGATGAATTAGCTGAATGCTGGAAGTCACATACAGTTAAAAGTCAGAGACCCATGGGAAGCCCAGGCTAAGAAACAATGTCTCCTTTGACTGAGAAACCACAAGAAAACACATACGGCAAAATTCAAATATAAAAGCAAAGTGGAACATACGTTTGTTATTGCAAAGCAGCTCCTGTGAGCTCCACTAACAACTCTGCCATTCCAGCTTCCTTTTAATAAGAAAAAGAGGCAGTGAAAGTCACGACAATTTTAGAAGTTAAAACCCAGGGGAAAGCTGGGCTGGCTGTGCTGAACAGGAGCCCCTCTCTGTACAACTTTCCTGCTTTGAAGAGGAGAAGTGAGGAGGAGACCACCACACACAGGCAGGGATGGAGCCAGGGTACCCTGTGCCCATCCTCGTCCTCCACGTGGGCACTGGGGTTTTGTAGCCCTGGTCTACATTTGGATGCTGTACCAAATTAAGCAATTGGATAATTTATTTAATTCTCCCCATTACAAGGCAGGTTTGTGTGTGAGTTGCCACCTCTACCCCAATCACATCCCTTAGCTCCTCACACAGGAACAGTCACTGCCTTTCCTACCAGATGGTCTCTTCAGAGCCTTGGGGACAGACCAGCAGCTGTCCTTCAGCTTTGGTGACAAAGCTGGAAACCAAACCTGCCTGATGCTGTCTGTGGTCTCAGGGACAGCGTGGCCCTGCTGGATGGAGGTGCATGGAAACTTCAGCTTCGTCCTTCCTACACAGCATTTCCTTGATGTTCTCAGCAACTTAACATCCAGGGCACACTCACATCCAACCTACACCCCTCCAACAGGAGCCTGAATTTCTCCACAGTTAACAGCCAGCTGGAGGTTCCTCCCAACAGTGACTCAAAACACCTAAAATAGGAGCCCACACTTCTCCATGTGACTCCACACGGTCCCTGAAATTACGTGATGTGAACATTACATGTCATGACTGGCTTCTCTCCTCCTCCAAACCAAGTAAATGCCCTGTTCCATGTGGTCCATCTGGCCAGAGGTTTTCATTAACCAGACTCTCCTCCTGCCATACTTGGAGAGCACAACTGGTGCACAGCCTTGTGCACAAACTCTCGGGGCTTGACATGTGAAGAAGAGGAAGCAGAATCACAAAGATAAACCACAAGATAAGGCCTGGAGGATATGAGATCTGGTGGTCTGGAGCTTCAGAGCACCCAAAAGAAGAAACGTGCATGCAAAATGCAGTTTCCAAAAAAGAAATATTGCAGGCCAACACTGTGCTGCAAAAATCAGCCAACATCTCCTTCTTCAGAAGGTTCCGCTGGGTAATTAGTCACGTGGAGGGTTAATTTTTTTTAAATCAGATTTTTTGAAAAGAGATTGTATTCTAGGAAAGGCAATCAAGACAGTGGAAGAACAATTTAATTTCCTTACAAACAGCTGCCTTTAACTCATGCAAACTTCTCTTAACACAGTGCCCACCTTTTAAAAATTTCTCCTGTCTTATTTTATCTGTTTGCATCTGAAAAGAACACAAAAGTTAAAATTCACTGAGGGGAATGAAGGAGAGGGAGAAAAAAAAAGGGAACTTTGAAGCCAAGTAACTTATGACATGAAAGCTTTGGATTTTACCATCCTCCCCCAGTTTCAGATGTCATAAAACATACAGGTGCAACTATCTCATTGCTCAGCATCCATATGAACCTTGTTATGTTCCAGTGAACACAAATCCAACAAATACTTCCAGCTTTACAATAAACCTTCAGAAAGAAACTATCCATATTTTCCCCAGATGCAGGAACAGCTGTGCACAGGCACATCTGCTTGGGAGACTCATGTGGACATTTGAATTTATAGTTTTAGATCCTGAAGCCTGATGGCAAATTATGATAAAACTAGGAATATTGGCTCCTGTCTCCAACAGAAAATATAAATCTCTCTTTGATTGATATTGATTACAGGAAGGAAACAAATTGTTCACATTTTCCCATGTCACGAGAAACTCCTTCATTGTAACAAACATCAGGTTGATAGGAATCATTTACCTTGGGAAGGTAAAGCAAACTGAGAAAGGAGCAAGTGCTGATGGGCCACATCATTCCTACATCCAGGTAGCTCCAAACACTCCACAGAGGCCTAAGAGCTTGTCAGACCCAAACTAAAATTGAGGTATGGCAGATGTGATTGCTACTTATTATTACCCTGCACCCTTTACTCAAATATCCACTCCATTCATGTAAGTCCAGCTCAACCCAAGTAAATGAAATTCATTGATTTAACAATTTATGTCTTGATTTTAGAAGGGGGTGAGCCTGCAGGGGAATACTGAACATATGTTTGGAGTTAAGCACAAATCAACCCTCTGAAATGAGTGGTATTGATCACATGCTTAAAATCAAGCACAACTGTCAACATTTCCCTGGTTCGTGCAAGTCTGAGAGTGTCAGACACATCTGTAGGATGGACCCCAACTTTGCTCAGTGAAAGCTGTGGCTGAGCTGTCACACCCTGGGCTCCCACACATCAGCCCAGCACTGTCACACCAACAACTCTGGCTTCCCTCCAGAGGGACATGGGCTGAAATCAGAGGGGAGGAGGGAAATGTGGCCCCAGATGGGCACAGAGCAGCTCAGCCAGTGTTTTACACCACCCCTGGAAAGGTGGAGGAAAAGCCCATCACCCTCCAACAGAATAAGGGTTCAGCTCGTCCACCCCTCAGGTCAGCAAAGGATGAATTTGTTCTCTCCACCACTGGCAGCTCCAAGTTCCCTCACTTGTCTCAGCAGACACTTCCCTTCTCACAAGCACAGACTGGATCACAACTCCTCAGGGCAATATAAATCATCCTTCAAAAGAGATATAAAGTTTTGTTTCTGTAGTGACATCAGCCCAAATCACAAGGGAGCTCCTGCTCATTCATTCTTCCTCTACAGCATCACCAAGTCAGAAACATCTCTGCATCCACAGCTTTATGTGGGCCAAGCCTTTGTTGAAATCATCCCCACTGCTATGGAATTATCTTGCCCTGCTGACTTCTTATCACATGGCTACCACAGCTAGTGCAGGTTTCCCCTCAGGGCAGCACATCCAGGACAAGCAGAAGGCAGCACTGATGACAAGAAGGGGCACAGCACCAGTGAGTTACATACAAACCAGGCACCAGATTGAAATTACTGAGTGCTTGAATTACACAGGGGTGAAATTCTGACCTAAATTTAAATGGGCTTAAATTTAGAAGTTTTACCACATAACCTGGGGAGAGGGTAAAAATAAAATAAAAAAACCAGGAAAATTTCTAAGGAAAATCAAATGCATGAAAGACATTTCTAGCAAAAGGCAGCTGCTAACTCTGGGGAAGCTCCAGCTGAACATCCATACCTTCCATACCTCCCTAATCCAACTCTCATCAAGGGTAATGAAGTTTGATTTGCCTTCCTTTAAACTTGAAAAGAATGTGTATCAGTCTTGCACAGTTTGGCTGTACAGACCAAAGAGGAGCAGAAGACAGTGAGAAACACAACAGGAACTCTGCTGCACGGACCTGCTGTGTGGGAAGTGGGGAGCACAGCCCCACACCCCTCCCTCCCCGAGGGCACCAGGGTGTGGGGCTGCACCTCTAACACCATCTGCCACTTGTTTCAAATCTGACTTTGGCAGTCGCTGAACTACAACGAGTTTGAAAGCCAGGCTTGGTGTTTGTACATTTTGAACCTCACAAAACTCCTTAGTTTACACAGAAAAGCCTGTTGTCAGATAAAATGGGCTCAGCTGGAATTCAGGATAACCGGGCATCTCTTGACACAGTTGGGTCACAGGAGGTTTAACATACAGCCCACAAAAGGTGCCAAATGTGCTGCCCGAGCTTCTGAGCTTTCACAAGCTAATCCAAACCAACCTTCCAAACACCCTGGACTTCACCACAGCTCAGCTTCACAGTAAGCACACACTGAGCTTCCCTCAAGCACATCCACGAGCACACCCGGGTTCACAGTGTGAGCCCCCAGAAAGCCTTTCAGAAATGAACTCAGCCCCACTTTTCCTCTGAGGAGACTCTGCAGTCCCTTACCTGGACCACGGGGTGGCCCCCGGTGGGTGCCTTGACAGCCCCTCTGCTGCCCTCGGTCTCGTAGTGTGCCCGGTGGTGGGGCTTGGGCTGCACCTCGATCCGCAGCTCGTAGGAGCCCGACTGGCTGGACAGGGGCCACTCCAGCGGTGGGAGAGACTGGACGGGCAAACTGGGCACAGAGAGAGAACATCCCAGTGAAACCACTTCATTTCTCAAAGCCCTGATCCCACCTTCCTCCCAGTGCCCCGCCAGGGCTGCTCCTGCTGAAACATTCCGGGGTCTGCTATTCATTTCCATGAGATTACACTGTCCTGCTCCTTTGTTACAATTGTTGAAATTCAGAATAAGGTCAGTAATTTCTATGGGCCCATCTCCTTGTAGAAGAGAATAGGATATTTCTATTTCTTAAACAGAAATACCTGTAGCAGTTACATTTTTTCAAAGAGCCCTCTGTTTTATGTAGCTTTTGCTGTGTGTCTTAAACTTTGATCACAGAGTACAGATTGTGAAATATTAACTCCATTTACCATTACCTACCAGTTGTGGAAATTAATAATATTTATTATTTCCATAAATATTAAAATGCACGTGAATAAAATGCTAAATATTCTTACCTGATACTAGATTTCCTGTTATGAAAATACACAAGGGTTTATAACATGAAATGAATATACTGAAACATACAACTGGAGCTTGCACTGGATTTTAAACCACTCTTATTTTGTAAGTACAAGCTGCTGCCAGGACTGGTCTAACAAGCCAAGGGAAGTCACAGCCTGTGTTCTTTCACTTGGAACTTGTGTGGGATAAATAACATCAACATGGGGACAACCTTGGTGCTGAGGAGGATGGCAGGGCTGGCAGGGTGACAGCAGGGACTGGGAGCTGAGGCACACACTTGGCACCCTCAGTCCTGGCACATTCACCCTGCTCAGGGTCCAGCCCTGCCACAGTGCCAGAGAGTGGAGGGAGCTGCTGAGGGGAGTGCCAATGGCAGAGATTTGGGTAAGGAGACAATTAACAAATTAACAACCTACAATAAGTCACTCAGAGTTCACCAAACGCTCAGTCTCACCTGGAGCAGGAATTATTTACGGCATTTTCATCCTTGATGGAAATTTGTGAGTGAGAGATTCTCTGACTTTACAAAAGCAATCTCATTGTTTTCTTTAAAGGCAGCAGGATGGCACCAGAGTGTTCAACCTTTGCCAAAGGCTGTCTGCAATCTGCTATTTAGACAATAATCTGGCAATTTGTAGTGTAGTATGTGTGCTATCAATGAACCACTTTGGTGATGTGTCTTCCACACACAGATTTATTCATCTCTCAGAATCAGAATGGACTGGGCTCCCATTAACCAGTGCTGTCCCTGAGCACTTAGCTCTAGTCTGCTACTCCAAAAACCCCTCCCTAGGGACCACCATGCATGACAGAGGAACCACGCCACGAGAAAAGACACCCCCCAAGGATTCCATACCTGCAGATGGGTATGGCAGGTACCAGCTGCTTTGTCCAGGACGGAGGGACCAACAGGATTGATTCTGGGGCTGAGTTTCTCCTCTCCTCCTGCTCACAAGGCCCGTGGAAGTCGACAGTCTGAAAGACGTGGCATGGAATGCTGTTTTTGTGGGAAGACATTGATGAAGGATCGGGGCTGGTTTTCCAAATTTTCGTGGGCACTCCACAGGAAGGATCTGCAGGAAGGCTGCTCATAGCATCCATGGAAAGAGAGGCACTGGGCAACTGCGTGTAAGTGACTGAAGAGTTGTCTTCTCTCAAGGGGACGCGAGGAGAGGATTGTGGAGAGGGGGTCCTTGAGTGCCGTGGAGAGGTGGAAGGCAGCTGAGTGCTGTAGAGCTCAGTGCAAGAGTACCTTCGTTTTGCACCTGGTGATGAAGACCTTGAGTTGGGACAGGGTGATGGTGAGTGGCGTCCCAAGCAGGTTTCCTCCGTGATGCTTGTTCGTGGTGACATTATTGGAGAGGTTCTAGGAGAATAATGAGTATGGATGTTTTGAAACTGTGGACAAAGGTCATCACTAGGACCATTATTTGGTGAAACACATGGTGATGTGCAAGGAGATACATTTGTCTCTGAAATGAAACTTGCAGAGGAGCCGCTACTAGCTGGGCTCAGACACAGTGGTTCTCTGTAGCCCTCAAAGCCAGGGACAGGCAGGGTAACCCTGGGGCTAGTGGTAGCTGAGTTTGACTGATGTTCTACCAAAAGAACATCTGTGTCTCTGCTGCGGAAGGGACCCCCTGAATGAATCAGTTCATGATATGGAGTAATTTCAATCCTAGGGCTCGGAGCAGAGGCCCCTGCAGCGTTGGCAGGGTGTGTAAGTGCTGTCCCTATGCTATCTGGCTGTCCATATCTGCCCATGGGATCTGCAGAAAGGCTAGAAAAAGGCAGGGGGCATGGCTTGAGGCCACAGTCCAAGACATCATGAGCGTATGTAACTCCAGAGGGTGGGCTGTTGGTTTTATGTGGAGTCGGTTCTTCTGGAAAAAGAAGGGTCTCTTTAAGACTATAAATATTATTACAGAAGCTGAGCAATCATGGATTAAAAATATGCATATTTATAAACTGGTAGTGATCTGATATTAGCTTAATATTTGTTTAATTCTTTTTAACTGCAGTTAATGCTTGTGAAAAGTGCTGGATTAACAGCCAGGGAAGCTCAAGTGCTCAGAGCAGGTCCAGCATGGACAGAAGCACTGCAAACACCTCCACACTGCCCAGCTGGGCTCCTGCTGCCTGAGCCTGACCTAGAGGGGTCACCTGGAAGGGGCAGCAGCCTGTCAGCCTCTGTGCCCATGGCAGTGCTGCCCTTCCTGCTCCTTCCGCCAAATACACCCTTGGCACCAACTGGGGTGCTGTGACTTCAAATTTTGTCAACCAGGAGCTGGACTGAGACCATCACATCACAAAATCACTCCCAAACAGGTCTATGTAAAACCAAAAGGTTGAGGAACAGCTTTTGGTGAAAGGAAAAATTCTTCTTATACAGCCAAGCCCAGCCAGAAAAGGCATCATGAAAACAAAGCTGAGCTTGAGCTCTTAAATTGACAAGTCAGTTCTGTGTGATGATTTGTTTGGCTCTTTATTATGTCAGCAAGTTCTGGTGATAGGTATCATATGATCAGAAAACACATTCACAAATACTAGAAAAAAGAGAGGTAGAAAGGATCCAGGCAGATTACAGGAAATCACATTCCCATTTCAGCCCAAATGGCCACAGAGGGATTATAAAATACACAATAACAAGTAAGTGTTCAGTGCAACCCTCTTTCCTTGTTATAGTGCAAAATACCCTCAGTTTTCAGAGATTCTCATCCTGCAAGGTACCCCTAGGTTGCAGAGCAGAGAGATGCTTCCAGGAAACAAGAATTCCCACCAGTATTGCTGAGCCCAGTTCTAAACTGGTCCCAGCACCCCATGGGGTGTTTAATGCCAGTGACATCCAAGACAGTGGAGTCATGCCAGGCATTCCTGGGACAGACCATGTCCATCAGCTCCTGGAGCTTCCCCAGCCTGGGAGCTCAATCATACTGGTCATCACACATAAACATGCAAAGTATTATCAGGATTTTTATATGTTTTTAAAGCTTTCAATGTATCCAGCAGGACACACCTGAAACAGCTCCACAGTTTGGGATTAAATCACACAATCTGCTCACCCTGGGCACAGAGCAGTGTGTGTCACAGGAGAAGTTGTTTTCATTTAAATATTTGAATAACTCTTCCAGCATTTCCTCTATGTCCTGCACGACACGAGGCAGCATTTCCCATGAGAAAATAACATCACACATAAAGCCAGGTAGGAGCTGCTTTTTTTTGCAGAAAGTTTCTGCAAAAGTTGCAAAACTTTGTTGCAAAACTTGTACATGCAGAGAGATTTTGACTTAATTTCAGGGGGTTTCTGTTCATTTTCAGGAACTGCTGAGCCTTCATGTTCAGTGGGAAGCCCCGAGCAAACAAACCACCACACAGAATGCCCTCGACAGCAGAGGAGATGCCCAGGGCAGTCCAGCCTGTAGATTTCTTAAGGTTCCCTCTGGCTTTTAATCCCAGCACGCCGCCGTTTCGGGGATGGGAAAACAGCAACGAGTGACTGAATTCTGAGCCGAACGTATTTTTAGCATCGCTGATTTCAGAGCTCTGGCGCTCTCAGGAACAGTGTGTCATCCCCATCACCCAGATCTGACACATCGAGCCGAGATAGTGATGCTGAGGTTCATTTGGAATAGAACTCGTCACGCCTTCGGCATCGGCAGAGTAACACACCCCCTGCAGACACAGAACATCCCTCCCACCGCCTGGGAGAACCACCCGACTTCAGCTGATGCGAGGGAGCAAAACCAGCACCCAGCAGAGTGGGTTCGTGCCAGGGCTCCAGGCAGGATTTGTGCAGTGACCAGCGATCACAGAAAACCTCTCCAGGCTGAACAGTTTCACACCAAGGCACAGGTGACCCTTTCGGTTCCCCATCCAACACACGCACAGCTAAAGCTGCCCCCTCGTACACATCACACTGCTTTCTCTGTGCCACATACACAGACAACAGGGAAAGAACTAAAACTCCTCACAGCATGAGCAGCAAAGCCGGTGTGGGCACACTCATGTCGAGGGGTATGGGAAAAGCAAACGTGTGTTTGTGTGTACATGTGTAATTTTTTAAGTCTTCTGAATAACAAACACACTCCACCACCCACAGCGTCTGCCCACTGAAAACAGGGCTTTAGATAACCTACATTTTCTTTGCTTATCCCTGTAATACTGTGTTTAAAGGAGCACTTTCACCCTTGGCATTCACCCTCCCAGAGGAGCCACGTTCCAGATATTAATAACAAGGTTTGCACACACAACAAGCCACAGCGTGCCCTCGCCTTCACGGGCACAGCTCCACACAGCTCCTTGTCCTGCAGCTGGGATGGCTCACCCAGGCCAAGCAAACACCCACAGCTTCTGGACAGCAACAATATTTATTTTCCCCCCACATGGCAAATTATCAGTACAGCAGGACGTGGGCAAAGCTGCAGACAAA
>WEIV01020083.1:0-13749 GCA_013390005.1 Calyptomena viridis
TATATATATACACATATGCAAACACACATAGCATGTATGAATAAGACATGTTACACTGAAAAAACCCCTTACAGATTTCCTGCCTGGAGGCAATTTCAGTGACTAATCAACATGCATTGCCATTAAAACCGGGTTTCAGAGAGTGAGCCACAATATTTGCATATGCAGATAAACACAAGAAATGGTCTTGCTGAAGTTGAGGGTTTATAATCCCCAATTATCAGTAGAGTTTTCTATAATTCCCTGGAGTAATAATTTCATTCAGTATTTGCTCTTTGGGTTACTTATTCTTGTAGTATTCCTTGAACTCTCTAGAAAACTTGGGGCTGTGTCAGGGGAGGTTTAGGCTGGTTATTAGGGAAAGGTTCTTCCCCCAGAGGGTGGTCAAGCACTGAACAGGCTCCTCAGGGCAGTGGTCATGGCCCCAGGGTTGCCAGAGCTCAAGGAGCCCGTGGACAACCAGGGACATGGTGGGATTGTTGGGGTATCCTGTGCAGGGCCAGGAGCTGGGCTTTGATGATCCTGTCAGGCCAGAAAGTGAATAACAACTGAATCAGACACAGCCTCTGGGGTGCAGAAACATGGCAGGCACCAGTATGATGCCCTTGTAACCCCTGTCCGTGGGAAACCTAATTTTGGATTTCCTTAGTTCTCAGTGTAAAAAAGCTCTGACCCTGTAGCATGCATTAATTAACCCCCCCACACTGGCCTTGCTGTAGGCACAGAGCTAAACACCACGGATGGTACGGGGACATGGTCTGAGGAGTTTACTCACTGCTGTTCCTCTGGTGCTGCACTTCTGGGTTGTTCTGCCTGAAGAGCCCAAAGTGACCCTTTAAGCTTAAACAGAGCCAGGCAAACTTTTATCCCGGACAATTATGAGGGAAAACACGCTAATGTCACGGAAATGTGATGCGGTGACTTAATTATAACCAAGTTGAGAGAAGGGAAAAGCTATAAATCTCCTGAAAGTGCTGGGGGCTGTTGTGGGACAGTGAAGCCCTGGAAGCACTGGGAAATGGTAATGCAAGGACGGGAAAAAAAAACCTCAGAAACCCAAACCAAAACCAACCACCATGCATTTTACGCAGTGGGGGAAAAAATGTTAGAATCTAGCTGTATATTTTGAAAGGAAAGGTTAGAAAAGCCTCAGGGAGAGCGCCCAAAGAGTTAATTTCCATTAGCACTTGAAGCAGCAAAGCCTTGGAAGGCTCCCGGCGCCCTCTGGTGTGAAGCGGCAGCAAGAGTGGAAATTTCCTCTGGAAACAAGCTTTGTTCCAAAGTTCAGGCAGATAAAATAACTCTTAAACGTGCCGACGAGACGAAAGGTAATTTCCCTCCCCAACGGCAGCTTTGCTTGAGGGGCAGCTTAGTTTGGGGGCAAGAGGGAGGGAACGGGGAATGCTGCTTCATATTTTTACTATTATTACTTCGTCTGATTATATTTTTCCTTTATTACTGCTCTGCAGTCTCAAGTTGGGCTGGCTGCAATATGAAGAAAGGAGCCCTGAAAACCTCGCGGTGAATGAAAACCTCGCAGGGTCCTCGGAATAATGGTTGCAGCGTGACAAACCTCCTTAAAAAATCAAAAAATAAATTAAAAAACCCCCCAAACATGCATGCCTGTTTCCCTCCGTCTGGAGTTTCCAAGGGAGGGCTAGCCTAAACAAGCATGGAGGAGAAATGTCTTTTTCCTACATGGCCTTAATACTAAAAGGGAAAAGCCGAAAATAAAAATAATAATTAAAAAAAAAAAAAAGGCATTCTTGACTTCAAGCACCTCTCCCTTAAAATTGAAGGATGTTCTCTAACCCTAATCGATATCCTTATTTTAATTGCCAGGAGAGCGAGGAGCGTTCTCTACTAGCAGGCTACAAATTCACCTTTTTTTTAACATCCTTTTTTAAATCTTCACAATCATTAACAGCAATAATAGATGCTTTTGAGGAACAAATGCACAAAACCCACCTATAAATGTAAAGGGGCTGACAGAACAAAACGTGAGAGCAAACTTCAGGGTTATTCCTTCAAGTACCTGCTGAAGGTATATACTCTGGTTTGAACCCCTAAAAAAAAAGGAGGCGGCGGATATGCTGACTGGGGACACACACAGAGCTTTCCAGGTCGTATTTACCAGCTGGTTTTCCTTCGTTCTTAAAAACTTCCAACAAATGCATCTTCCAATCCCTCCCAGGAGACCTGACTTTTTTGGCCGCGGTGGGGGCCCCGGCGATGGTCCCTGTCGGGACCCGGAGATTATGTTACGGTGTTATTTGATCTTACCGGTTTTTCAGCCGGCCTGGGACGGCAGCTCTTCCTCTCGGCACCCTTTCCACGGGAGCAGGAGGCACTAGAGTTCTCCCTCAGCAAAGGGTAAATTTACCTTAAAAACAAAACACAGGTGTAATTATTTTTTTTTTTAACAGGGCGTTGTTTTTTTTTTAAGACCCTTTTTTTGTTTGTTTTTGTGCGTTTGAGTAGGTTTTTTTTTCTTTTTTAAAAAGAGGCTTTTGATACAAATGCTTTCGCCTCGCGCCCTGACAACGCTTGAGAAAGTTTGGGGAAATAAGTGGCAAGTCCCTGACGGCCGCTCTCCTTTTTGCATACCAAACATAATACCGTTCCTGAGAAAAAAAAAAAAAGAAAATAAAAAAACTACACATAATTTATTTACTAAAAGCCGGCAGATTTCTGTTGTCAGGATGCCAGCGAGGCTCTGAACCTACCCCCGTTTGTAGACGTGGGACTCTTCCACCCCAAGCTCCCCATTGAAGCGATTTGAAAGAGTAAAATATATTTGTATTTTTGTAATTAAAGGACCCATTTTGCAGCCAGTGATAAGTCAAAGCAAACTGTGGCCGAATTCTTGTAGGAAGGGTCATGCGCGGGTGGACTTATCCTATTAATAGGACACAGGAAGAGCCGGCAGAGCAAACGCCTGCCCTGAACACAGCGTGGGATGTTATTCGAGGTAACAGACTGAGGGCAGGCACGAAATCAGTACTTCGTGGATGTTCAAACAAGTCGTTATTTCGCGTTAAATAACATTTTAGAAGACACTCCCCTGGCTTGTCCGCTGGAATAACTCGTGATTATTTGGAAACAGTGGTAAAATGGGGAGGAAAAAAACCTGCATCCAGACGACAGCTCCCTGTGGGAAGCTAACCAATATTATAGCTTATAAGCGTTCTACTATCAGAGGCTGCTTTGCCGCAATTAGTTTTAAATAATGAACATATAAATACAGGAAATAATTCTGAGACTGCATCAGAGTTTACCTGGAAATGATAGGAAAGTAACAGAGCATTCCCGAAACTGTCAGTACCTTCCAGGGAAGCGTGTGGATGCAGAAAAAATTAAAGTCGGCGGCAAAAAAATAAGGCAGGACATTTCCCCGACCCAAAATGTCGCTGTGCTTAGGAAGAAACATATGATATGTTTCTAAAAGTCCTACTCACCCGACTATTACTTTTGTAGATAAAATAGTGGGTGACAACGTAGATGTTAAAGATCCCAGTAACACGCAGTTACAGACATATGGAACATTTAAAACAGGATCTCACCAGTTTCAGAAGTAAGCATTTTCGGTGAAAAGACTCTGACAGCTATTCATTTTCCCTAACTATAAATTAATTTTTAATGAGTCCTATTTACAACAGAGACTTCACAAAACAAGATTCGACTGACTTTCTTCTTCAAAAGCACTAAAAAATGCAAAATTCGGGAAGTGTAGGGTTTGCGGTTGGTTTATCTTATTTCGAGCTTTTACTGTTGTGGAGGTTTTTTATTGCCCACTTTGTGTTTACTATACTGATCCATGATTAAGGATTTCCAGAAAAAAAACCAAAACCAAGCCAAACCATATGGAGGCGATGAGGAGGACCTGATGGTACTTATTTAAGACAAAATTTCTACTGACTGAGGTGAGAAGCGAGTGAGGCCCTACGAGAATCACGGCACGGGGTGTCCCCTGTGCAAGATCCAGGTGTTTTTTCCTTTCTCTCCTCAGCCTTGCGAGAGAAGCGGGACAACGCCGCATCCTCCCGCGGCCGCGCCGTCCGGGGCAGGGCTGCTCCGGCCCCAGCAGCTCGGAGGCTCTCCCAGCTCCCTCCGGGATCCCTCCTCGCCTTCCAGCATCCCTTCCTCTGCAGAGGCGAGAGGACGCCCGTGGCAGGCGGGAGCTGCCCGCTGGCGCGGGCCCGATGGACAGCGAGCCAGAACCAAGCCAGGGGCTTCTCAAATACTCCTTCCAAGGGGCAGCAAAAGGGGCTTACACTGAATTGCTAAGTACTCCGCAATATTCTGTTTTCGAATTTCAAATAAATTATTTTATTAACTACCTATTAACTGTTCTAACGATTATTTAATCACCAGTGCTCCGTGAAAGCTATTTGAAAGTTCTTTGTGACTTCCAGTTGCTCTTCACATAATATGCGCTTCATGTAATATAATAAGTGAGAGTCCTGCTCATTGCAAGACGAGCATTCCACTAAGGCTCCTACTTTCATTTTTAATACAAAGAAAAGTATTTTCCCACCTGCTAAGCACTCACTGTTCCCGTGGATCTCCCTGGAAGGGGCTGGGTGCTGAAGCCTTAGAAAACAGGCCACCTTTCAATAAAGGCCTAACTATGGATTTAAATAGCCTCACTTTAAGCACCTACATTAACAAGCAGTAAGTTCTAGGACTTCGTTTCAATTCCAAATTCACGGTACCACGCTTCAAGGATGACATAAACATATGTGAGCACTGCAGAAACAGCGTGTAAAAGCTACAGCCAAAAAAGGAGAAAAAAAAAAACCAACAAAAGCCAAAACACAAACAAAAAACCACACCACCGCCACCACCACACAAAAAAAAAAAAAAAGGCTCTCATAATTGTAAAATGCTTTCTGGGGACGCGAGCGGAGCGACAGCCGCACTCTGGAGCAGGACGTGCAGACCCGTGCGTTCTCTCTGGAAGCACAGGCAGCCCGTTCCCATCGCGGTCCCACGGACACCGGCAGCGCTACACGGGCTGGGAATCCCGCAGCCCCGGCACCGCCCGCAGGGGATGGTCGGCACAGGGGCCGTGGCCGACAACCAAAACCGCCGGGGGAAGAGCCGAGGGTGCCTCCGACACCCATCAGTTACTTTTATCCGGGTCCGGTCTTTCCAACCTATCAGATGTTTACACCGAGACGGGGCAATAGAAAAGCACCCCCAGAACTCAGCCACGCCGTGTGTGCTCCCCGGTCTGGCTTGCAAGGACACACAGAGCCCACGGCACCAAGAGGCCCGGGCAGGGCTGCGGCATCAGGCCCGCACGTTAAATTAGCAACCGAAAGAGTTAAAGAATTACCTAAACCCGAAACACTGTGGAGAGTTCAGTAAAGCAAAGAAAGAAAATGAAAACGCAACAACACCACCCTCCCCGAACACCAGCTTAGGGCTGGCGGGCGGCAGCACCGCACTGCCGGCTCCCGGCGGCTCAGCTGCTCCTCGGATTTCGCTCCACGACGCTCCCACCACGGCGAGAAGGAACTTTTTTGGTAGTTTTTTATCCCCCCTTCAATGTATCTCCTCTTTCCTGCACCGGGAAGCAGCCCCGTGCCTCTGCACTAGGCCTTGCAGAAACTCTCAGAACTTTACTAAAGGGTAAACCCGAACTGAGATATTCCGATTGATATTTATTTTATGTATATTTATATATATATAAACCCCCAACCCTGCGTCTTTCAATATATCGGGAACAAATCAGACCCGAGGTAATGCAGTTATGTGTGGTTTAGAGAGTGCTCAGTAAAACGGATTAACCAGAACGATCCCCGGGTGATCCCGAGCAGTGTGACAAACCGCAGTGATAAAATATGACTGTGCCACTCTCTACAAACACCTCGGGATTATTTCATAGTGGTACATCCCACATTATCCCTCTACCCTGGCCGCGGGGCTGGCCGCTGGAATTAAATCCACCGTCGGACCTGGGGAAAGTTCTGAATCCCTACACTGACCTACCTCTGAACAGTAAAAATATGCAGAGTTCAGGAGGAACAGCCGTAGGCTCTCATTTTAAAATCGTGGCACAGGGACAATGCATTCATTTTTAAATAATCGGTCTGGTTGTTTTTAAAGGACTAGTATTTTAAAGTACTAGAATTTCAGCAACCTTGTCTTTGAAATACACTCGAGGCGCCCGAAGTGTTAGGTGCCCGGTTACTCGTAAGGGAAAGGGCAGACCGGGGCGCTGTGGATGTTCGCATTTTGGGGAATTTTTGTTAGGATTAGGGCAGTACTTAAGGAGGCCGGGGCTGGAGCAAGCTGTCCTTGTGCAGCCCGCACACACTCTCGCCATCTTACACAGCCACCGCTCCTGCGCATTCAAAGAGGCAGTGTAGGACGGCGTTGGGTCAGATCCAGGAGTGGGACGAGCCGAGGAGCTCCCAGAGGGGCAGGCGGGCAGGCACAGCCCTGCGCCCACTGCGCCCCTTCGGCGCTGCTTCCAGAGAGCCCAAAAGTTAACAAAATATATAAGGGAGAAGAGCCGCGACTCCTTCCAGTCTGTGCTTCCAGGCAGCGTCCTCCAAGCGAACGCGCCAGTCCCCCCCGGCGGAGGTGGGACCGAAATGGAGCTGTCTGTGTGCCGCCGGGTTCTGCCTCTCACGACTCCTCGCCAGCCTGGGTCCCGCAGCCCCTCGGCCGCGACAGCCCGCTCGGCCCGCAGGGAAGGGCGGGCTGGGGGTGGCGGCCGGGGACAGCTGCCTGAGGGGGAAGACCAGAGAAAATGGAGGAAGGCGGGATTGCAGCTCAGAGCGGCTCCATGGCGGCAGAGGGGCGGTCCGGGCTTCGTGCCAAGGCGGGAGCGAGCGAGCTCCCCCTGGCCCGGCTGCTTACCCGGGACACAGCGGCCACACGCCGCCCCAGGCACCCTGGGCTAGAGGCACGGCTCGTCCCCTCACGGCTCGTCCCCTCACGGCTCGTCCCCTCACGGCTCGTCCCCTCACGGCTCGTCCCCTCACGGCTCGTCCCCTCACGGCTCGTCCCCTCACGGCGGCCCTTCCAGAACGTTCCCCGCGCGCGCTCTGGCGGCCCTGGCGGAGGGCGCCCCCTGCCGCCCGCCCGTGTGTCTTGGTAGTTAAAAATGTAAAATTCAGTAACTGGGGGGGAGGGAAGTGATCTGTCCGCGCTGCTTTGGCGTCCTACAATATACACCCCTCCCCACAGCGTGTATAATTTGTATCAGGACCTCGTCTTTTTTTGTTGTGTTTTTTTTTTCTTTTTTATGTACACCTTGAGAAGTTTAACGCCTAAGTGCAGAGTTGTGAAGTGAAATTGAATGTTTAGTTAATAATCTCAGTTGACTGGCACAACATAGATTTTTTCCGTTCTTTTTTTCTTTCTGTGTTGCTGTTTTATCACCCCTTTATGATGGTTTATGGTTCCATTAAATTACCCCAAATATGAGATCACAAATACAGAAAATGTAAATCCATCTTGTCTAATGCAGAGTTTAACGTATTCTTGTGATGTCCCAAAGTAATGGCTTATAAAATATTTTCATTTAATTAGGAAGCACTAAGAGGATTTCTGCATGGAAAAAAAAATAAGAGCGAGGAGGCTCAGTTTGAATTATTTATGTGCTGTGAAGTATCATGATTGCTGCTGAAGCTTTTCAAGTACAAAAATGCAGGCTTTGCTTGCTTTTTATTTTTAGAACCTAATTAATTATTCAGGCATGCAAATGCCTCTGAACAGGGATTAATTATGCAGGTAATCAAGGTTTTGTTCTAAGTTTACTTTTGAAAAGCAAAGATTGGCTGATACTCTGTACAGTGTTGCTGACACTGTATTTGTGCGCTGAAATACTCCTTTAAGGTATGACAATAGCTTGGGATTTTATTGAAGTAAAAAGTGTACAGATGAATTCGTGCCTTGCATAAGGCAGGGAACACAGTCCATGGCATAAAGCTCACTGTCCTGTGAGACACAAGGATCTCCTTCCTCAGGAGTGAGTGCTCATTCATTCTTCTCACAGAATCACAGAATATCCTGAGCTGCAAGGGTCTCACATGGATCATGGAGTCCAACCCTCAGCCCTGCACAGGCCCATCCCCAGGAGTCCCCCCTGTCCCTGAGGATCATCCAAACCCTCCCGGAGCTCTGTCAGCCTTGGTGCTGTGCCCACTGCCCTGGGGAGCCTGGTCAGTGCCCCACCACCCTCTGGGGGAAGAACCTTTTCCTCAGACCCAGCCTGACCCTCCCCTGGCTCCAGCCGTTCCCCAGGGTCCTGTTCCTGGTCACACAGAGCACAGATCGGAGCTGCCCCTCGTGATGATGTCGAAGATCTCAATAAGGTCTCCCTTCAGTCTCTTCTCCAGGCTGAACAAGCCAAGTACTTATCCCCCCATCCCTGTGTACATAAAGACACCCCACACTGAGTGCCATGAAGTGGAGAGCTCGGAGGGTGTTTCAGATTGGAAGGAAGTGTGGGTGAGAGGCAGGAGGGAAGACCCTTAATTCCACCATTTTGTAAAGCTGAGCTGGCCTGTGTCAGGGGTTGGCACCTGGTGCCCTCAGGAGTCTGTTCCTGCTCCTCCAGGAAGGTGCTGCATCCCTTACACACCATCGTGGCACTTTACTTCACTAGTGCTCAGATGCTGACATGTGGCATACACAAAATTGAGAGATGATATTTTTATTCCAAAGAGGAGGATTCACATTCACACAGATTTATCGCAAAATACTAAGCAGTATACAATAAAACAAATTAATAATTTCAATATGAATAAAACCTATAGAGTCCTGTATTTTTATCAAGAGATGGTTATCAAGTCCTTTCATGAGTTAGTCTTAGGAGAAAGATACCAAATATGAACCAAACATGGGTCTGCTGNCAATTAGTGAAATTACAAGACTTTTGTATTTGTAATTAATGAAGTTATAAGCTTTTTGTATCTGAAGTTGGTGAAAAGGCAAGGTCTTTGTGTGCGTCCGTGGTTTTCTGGTCCCGTGGCAGTCCCAGAGGTGTGTGTTTCTTCTGATGACAGAAACACATTAAGAGTTTATCTGAGAGATTGAGTTATACCTTAAAAAGCAGTTAAGATGAACTGCTAAAGAAGATTCACATGATTAAGCTGGATCACCAGTGAAATAGTAGCAAATGAAAAAAGAGGTAAGCACATCCGTGTTGTGGTCAAGCTAGTGGGAAGTGAGTGATCTCCACACTGATCAAATTAGAAATGAGTAAATTCTCTCTCACTGCCTGGCAATGAGGTGATGGATGGATGGAGATGAGCCAGGCTAAGTGGAAACATCACTACACCTTACAGCTCCAAATCTTGATGTCTGACTGAATTGGAGGAGAGAACCACTGTAACATTTTATTTGTGCCTACTGTTCTTCCCTACTATGTTTTTCCCACTTATTTTTTTAAATGAGTATTCCTATTGTATACCTTTGGCAATTCTTACCAAGGTCCCCAGCTTCTTACAATGAAAAGTACCTCTGCAGAGAGTTACCTAAACTAGGAATCCAACACACCTGCAACTCCACACTTGTGATCCCTCTTCTGCAGAGAATTTTTCAGAGTAATACAGCCAATGGAATAAGAAGTCAGTTCATGAAGAACAGAAGAAGAAATCTAAAATTGTATTAAGTCCAGTGCAACAGAGCCAGTAAAGATCTGCTTAGCAAGGAAGGAGTTACTAAGAAAGTCTTTTAGTTCTATTTCATGCTGGTATCCCAGATACCAGATATATATATATATACCCAAATATAATGTATCTCTGCATTTCTCTGGCTTGAGCAGTGTTTCTCAGCTTGGATGAAACAACAAGTAAACAAAAATTTTCAAACCAGACTTAACCTGTAAATATCAAACATGTGAAGCAACTGAGCATGGACAACTATGTTTCTTCTTTTTCAACCATTGGGTGTTTCCTGTAAGGAACATTTTCACGTGTTTATTTTCTTAGTGTTACATGGGGCCTTAATCTACAACTGCATGGAGCAATAGTGCCAGAGAGTGGCTGGCTGGCATAAATGCAGCTGGATTTGCCTTGTAGTTAAGCCTTTGCAAGCTGTAACAAGCACACACAGAATCACAGAATATCCTGAGTTAGAAGGGCCCCACAAGAACCATCAAACTCCAACTCCTGGCCCACTAGTTACCTGTGGGTGATCTGAGCAGTACAGAAAGAAGAGAAAGGCATGGAAACTGGCCTGTCACAGAAGAAGTATCTCTGTTGTCTGCATTTCCCAGTAATTTCCTGAGATTTACTCTGATTTTGAACACTATGCTTGGAAATAAGCTCTAGGGAAGAAAATGTGAGCTATGACAAACAGTTTAAAATTCCTTTCCCCTTCAGCACTGCTTGCTCATACTTCCTTTTACAGAGCTGTGCAGGCTGCAAGCTGTTCTCATAATGTGGGGATTGCCCCTTCTGTGTGGGCAGATTTCCCTGCCTGTGAAACCCTGTGAGCCCCAGGTCAGGCAAACAGCACTGTGTCCCTCCTAGCAAAGCCNAAATATTTTCTTGATATGAGAGGGAAAAAAGATGCTCTTAAATGGTTTTCCTCAACTACTGTTTGCCTTTCAGTATGTTTCTCTAACAGGAGACTGCATCAGACAGGAAGACACAGATGTGAACTTTGACTCTAAGCCTGAGATTTCTGGGAAATGTAGTTTAGATATCAGAAAGAAAAAAGAGCAGGGTTTATATATATATATATATATATATATATGCTGATTTGCAATTAGTGAAATTACAAGACTTTTGTATTTGTAATTAATGAAGTTATAAGCTTTTTGTATCTGAAGTTGGTGAAAAGGCAAGGTCTTTGTGTGCGTCCGTGGTTTTCTGGTCCCGTGGCAGTCCCAGAGGTGTGTGTTTCTTCTGATGACAGAAACACATTAAGAGTTTATCTGAGAGATTGAGTTATACCTTAAAAAGCAGTTAAGATGAACTGCTAAAGAAGATTCACATGATTAAGCTGGATCACCAGTGAAATAGTAGCAAATGAAAAAAGAGGTAAGCACATCCGTGTTGTGGTCAAGCTAGTGGGAAGTGAGTGATCTCCACACTGATCAAATTAGAAATGAGTAAATTCTCTCTCACTGCCTGGCAATGAGGTGATGGATGGATGGAGATGAGCCAGGCTAAGTGGAAACATCACTACACCTTACAGCTCCAAATCTTGATGTCTGACTGAATTGGAGGAGAGAACCACTGTAACATTTTATTTGTGCCTACTGTTCTTCCCTACTATGTTTTTCCCACTTATTTTTTTAAATGAGTATTCCTATTGTATACCTTTGGCAATTCTTACCAAGGTCCCCAGCTTCTTACAATGAAAAGTACCTCTGCAGAGAGTTACCTAAACTAGGAATCCAACACACCTGCAACTCCACACTTGTGATCCCTCTTCTGCAGAGAATTTTTCAGAGTAATACAGCCAATGGAATAAGAAGTCAGTTCATGAAGAACAGAAGAAGAAATCTAAAATTGTATTAAGTCCAGTGCAACAGAGCCAGTAAAGATCTGCTTAGCAAGGAAGGAGTTACTAAGAAAGTCTTTTAGTTCTATTTCATGCTGGTATCCCAGATACCAGATATATATATATATACCCAAATATAATGTATCTCTGCATTTCTCTGGCTTGAGCAGTGTTTCTCAGCTTGGATGAAACAACAAGTAAACAAAAATTTTCAAACCAGACTTAACCTGTAAATATCAAACATGTGAAGCAACTGAGCATGGACAACTATGTTTCTTCTTTTTCAACCATTGGGTGTTTCCTGTAAGGAACATTTTCACGTGTTTATTTTCTTAGTGTTACATGGGGCCTTAATCTACAACTGCATGGAGCAATAGTGCCAGAGAGTGGCTGGCTGGCATAAATGCAGCTGGATTTGCCTTGTAGTTAAGCCTTTGCAAGCTGTAACAAGCACACACAGAATCACAGAATATCCTGAGTTAGAAGGGCCCCACAAGAACCATCAAACTCCAACTCCTGGCCCACTAGTTACCTGTGGGTGATCTGAGCAGTACAGAAAGAAGAGAAAGGCATGGAAACTGGCCTGTCACAGAAGAAGTATCTCTGTTGTCTGCATTTCCCAGTAATTTCCTGAGATTTACTCTGATTTTGAACACTATGCTTGGAAATAAGCTCTAGGGAAGAAAATGTGAGCTATGACAAACAGTTTAAAATTCCTTTCCCCTTCAGCACTGCTTGCTCATACTTCCTTTTACAGAGCTGTGCAGGCTGCAAGCTGTTCTCATAATGTGGGGATTGCCCCTCCTGTGTGGGCAGATTTCCCTGCCTGTGAAACCCTGTGAGCCCCAGGTCAGGCAAACAGCACTGTGTCCCTCCTAGCAAAGCCTGGAATAAATGAGACCCATGTCTTGGCCAGTGACTCTCATTCCTGTCATCTTCATTTTTTCAAGAGACTGGCTGAGAATCAGTTACCCACGAGGACCTGCACACCTGGAAGTTGCCTCCTGTTGGCGAAGCTGTCAGATTCACAGCCTGACTAGTGACTTCTCAAGGTCATTTGGATTCTCCTCCCTAGGTTCAGGAAAAGCTTTTCCTGTTGGAGTGAGAAAAAAACATTTGTGATGGATTATGAGAGCTGAAGTGCAACAGGACTTCAGAAATATTTTACCACAGCAGCCACTTTATCAAAAGGCTTTGGGGAGGTGTGGGAACCAGGCAGCATAGATGGCCTATCCTTTTGCAGGCTTTGGAGGGGTGAATGTTAAACTTTGTCAGCAGAAGGTCAATGAGTGGGAAAATGAGTTATTGAATCGACTATGTCACCTCCATACCAATTGTTTTGGATGAGTAGTAAATAATAATTGTGCACTAGACGAGTATTCAGCAAATGGTTTCAACCCACATCTACCAATACTTTTGTATTTTGTATTATTACCTTATGTCCAGGAAGACTTTTAGCATCGCTAAAGTGGTATTTGTTTAAACTAGTTCAATGAGCTTTAAATGTTTGCCTATACAGTGAATATGTGACTCTCTGAATGCTAATGTAAAAATTATCCATTTTAATATTCTGCAGGGTTTTTTTCTTAAATCATGGAGCTATTAAGCTTCATTAAATCTTATCCTCAGCCTAAGCTTTCAGGAGTAGTTAAACTGATATTTGAAGGGAAGAAAAAGCTACCATTTTCTCTCAGTCCATCATCTTCAAATCAATTAGGTGAAGATGACAGTGGACTAAGGACCAAAAATATAGAAAGATTTTGCCTTCTATCTCCAAGGTAGTTTAGGCACAATCTAGTTAAGCTTCTATTGTTGAAACTTCTTGGGTTTTCATGAAAACGTGAAGAATACTCACTAGTTTGCAGAACCCAGTGGGACACGCTAGATTGATGGTGAGCATACAGTCATCTTGGGGATGGAGGCAATCTGAGTTGCAGTCCCACTTCCATGGGGTTTGTGAGAAAACAGGCAAACAAGTACGAGCGTCTGTAAAGAATAGCCGTAACAACAGTTGCGATGCTGAGCCCCTCATTCTTTCTTCTAATCTCCCCAGCCGGTGAATGCCTAGTTCCTGCACACAGCCTCACATGCGGGGGGAGGCAGCCGGTCCCTCCACGCCGGTTCCAGACCCGCGCCCAGCTTTGTGCGGAGGAGAGGGAGGCAACGCACGGGGATCACCAGCTGCTGCGCTCCTACAGCCAGCGGCGGCAGCGGGGCCGGTCCGCACGTCCCAGCCCGGCGGCACCGGGGACCCTCCGCGCCGCCGAGTCCCCG
>WEIV01020087.1:0-20724 GCA_013390005.1 Calyptomena viridis
AGTAAAAGTTCAAAAGAAAAGTTAAAAAAAAGTTCTTTTGCTTGTCAGAAAAAAAAGAAAAAGGCAAAAAGAACCATGAAAACCAAATTCCTCCATTTGTACAAAATTAAAACTGGCAAACACTGGGCAAAATGCACAATCTTTACTGTGAGAAGAATCTGATCATATGGAGCTCTTTATGGATTAGAATCCAGAAACTAACACATAACTTTAGGCATATATGTAAGGCTTTAAATTCCTTAAAAACCAACTGAAAGAAAAAGTATGCCCAAAACATTATTCAGGTTATAGATGAAGTAAATTGCTCACTAGAAGTGCCATTATCTTCTGATTCGTGAATGATTTTACATGGTTGTAGCCCAAATGCTGTTCTACCCTTGCTTTTGCTGGGAAGAAATTCACCTCCAAGATTCTACAAAAAAACCTCTTTCTCCCTTTTACATATGAGTATCTGTGAGGTCTGGATGCTCGATGCTCCTTATTCCTCCACATATTATGGCAACATTTATGTAAGTAGCTAATTGTATTGGGTTTGCATGGCTAAATAGTGTCTTCTGTGAGAAGCAGCTGGAAGCTTTCCCCATGTCCAAGAGAGCCAGTGCTAGCTGGCTGCAAGAAGGATCTGCTGCTGGCAAAGTCTGAGCCCACCAGCAACGGTGGCAGCGCCTCTGGAATGATGTATTTAAGAAGAGGAAAAAACTGTTGCACAATGGCAGCCAGAGAGGGAAGTGAGAATATGTGAGAACAACAGCCTTGCAGATATCCAGGCTAGGGAAAAAGGAGGGGGAGGAGCTGTGCCAGGTGCTGGAGCTGCGATTCTCCTGCAGCCCGTGGAATTCACAGCGGAGCAGAGATCCACCTGCAGCCTGTGGAGAACCCCACAGGTGTGTGGAGAACAAAGCAGGTGGATGTACCCAAAGAAGGCTGCAATCCCTTGGGCTTATTTTTATGTTATTTTTGTATTTTACTCCTCGATATAAATGACATCCTATAAATATCCTGTAACTATCAATGATTATGATTTCTATGCCCTGAGAGCAACTTGGGAAGTTTGAGGCCAGCAAAATTCTGCTTTTCTGGTTGTCCTCAGTGGATTTATGTGGCCAGTGTTAGGAAAGTGAAGGGGAAGCCTTAGTGTAAGTGTGAGATTTTGGATGCACACATCCTTTGCACTCAATAGGAGATAACATCTGTCAATACCTAAAAAGCTGTGAAAAAAAGTACTAATCTTCAAAACTCCCTTAATCTCCAGAAGAAAATCTGGAAAAGAGTTGCGTGCCAAAACCAGATATATGGAAAGGAGAAGGCAAATTTGAAGCAGAGAGGGCTGGTATTTTTCACTTGTGGTTCCTACTATGCATGCAGGGAGTTAAGGCAAAAATAATCATTTCTCCCCATATTTGTCCTACAGCAGTCTGTGACCTGAATTGTGGTGTCTGCCTGCTAGTGAAAAAAACAACAGGGCTGCATTTTCATTGTAAAATATATCAAGAGAAAAAACCCAGCACAAAGTAATGAAGTTAAATGGCTGTCACATACATGGTAAATCATGAAATGACACCAGCCAACAGTCAGCTACATCTGGCCTAAAGGACCAATGGCTTGGATAGGGAAAGGATACAGATACAGATATGCTAAATTACCAACTCATCATTGGTATGATGGTGAAGCAGAGAGTCAAACTGCTTTTTCAGAGGTGCTGCTTTGCATGATACATTCATGAGATGATGTGATCTGACAAGTTAGTGAGTGTTTCATCCCTCCTCTGTAGGTAGAGAGTTCCTACTTCTCAGCAGAAATAGCATTGATTTGCTGAGCTCAGAATAACGCTGTGGGTGAGAGCTGTTGTGCTCTCATATACAGCATTTGTCTGAAATCTGTGACTCCAGACAAAATTTTGAGACAGAAAAACCTTCTCACTTGGGCTGAAATCCAGTATGGTCACAGATGCCCTGGGCTGGAAAAGGAGAGGAAGAGGAAAAAAGCAGGTCATAATGTGAAGATCTGTAGAGCTAAACCGTCAGGACATGGTGCTGAATACACGAGTTCAATGCACAGTTTTGCAGGGCAGAGCATCACACCTTTCAGGATCAGCATCAGGTAGCCCTGACTGGTGTTGTGGGCAGCTGCCTGGCTCATGGTTGGCTAGAGGTGATGAACTGGCACTTCAAATAAGTTACACACAATTCCATTTGCACCCCAAATAGTTCTTCTATAACTGAAGGCTAGGTGGGTTCAGAGGAGAGACCCTCTTCTCAGCTGCTCAGACACCTTTGGCTTGTATGTGTGTCCCAAAAAATCATTTGGGTTAACTGGGTAACTCCTCTACAGTTCAAACTCCACATATTATCAAGGGTTTGATGAAAATGGACAAAAAATTGGATTTGAAGGAATAATTTGGGTAACAGAATATGACTTAATGGGTTTGTCCCAAGACATCAAAGTTTGTTCACAAAGGAAAGTCCTCAATTTCTTCTTCTCTTACCATCACCTTACCAGCACAGAGCCCTGCAGATTCATTCCTCTTGTAATTTGCACTGATTTATGCCAAATCACCACATTACTAGAATATAATGCAAACAACTGTCTGTAAAAGTATAATCACCAACTCTTAAAGATAATTCTACCTAAGCATCAAGTATCATCTGGCATTCGTGACAGGTGAAACTACCATATGGTGGGGACCCACTTAGATAAATCGCTGTGCTCCAGGTTCTGCTCTGCCCTGTGGAAAAACAAATCTTCCTGTTCAAAGGAGAGGCAGCACAGCCCTACATGAAAAGAAGCAGGGACCAGAATATGAAGTTTGGTTTCACAACTGTGAAACAAGTAACCAGCATTCTAACCAATCCTTTTTTGATCTCTAAGAAATTTTTTTTGTTCTGCAGAGAGTTAACATGGATCTTATGTAGAAAGAAGCAGGTGGAGTATGAGTGTGTGTACACAAGCATATGTGCATGGTGCTCATAGGTTGGGGGTTTGACAGCAATGGGGTCTGTTTACATGGGGACAAGGAAAATATGTTTTCTTTGCTCCCTTCAGGAGCAAATGAGCAGTGAGTGGGTGGGAGGCGTGGGGAGAGCGTCTGTCTCTAATCATCTGTGTGCTGGGTGTCTGAGGGAGTGTGCTGAGAGGGATGCTGCTGCTCCTGTGGCCAGGCTGCGTGTTGTGCTGCACTTCCAAGGCAAACTGCCCCTGGTGCATCTCCAGATATGGCTTGTCCATTTTCCCTGGGAGAGGGCTGGACAAAGTGTATAGTCCAGGCACCTACATGATCACAAGCATTGCAGCAATACAGGCTCAAAGGTAGAAGTATGCAAGAAGCCAACAACCTGATACACTTTTTCTTTGTTTGTTACTAAACTTGTCTTACCATTGTGCCCTATCAGACACTACTGATCCCCTACCCCACTTTCCAAAATCCAGAACACTCATTCCTAAACAAATACATTGTTTTCAAAAGGAGTATGGACTTCAGCAGCACTAATGGGCAATATGCTGATAGCTACCCATACTGCTAATAAATGCATAGGGGCAGCTGCATTGAGGGATTGGGAAGTGCTCCAGAGACTCATTACTCGCAGAAATATGAATACTTGAGACAGAAAAAGACCACTCAAAAAGAAGAGCATAGGCAAAGTGAAAGAGCAATACACTGCAAGCATAGGTAGACATAAGCAAGGATAAGTAGGATGTAGCACAGGGAAACTCCCAAATGTCTGAATGTGCAGAAAAAGGACGACGAATCTTGTTCAGGTGAATAAACACTCTTCAGCTAGAGTAATTCACATTGAAGGAAAAAGATCAAAGAAATCCAGTGAAATTAGTCAGCTAAATTTTAATATGCTAGCAAGTAAAGACTAAGGAAAGTCTAAAAAATGACAGTAGAAACACTTTATAGAGATCAAAGTTTAGCTACAGATAAAAGACAGAACAACAAACTATCATTTTGTAATTTCCTTTCCAACTCCGACAACATTTTTCATCTATTATATATGAAGAGACCAGTATGCCTTTTTTGGGGAAGAACAACTTTGATGGGGCTCCTTAAGTTTCAGAAAGCATTTCAGTTGTAGCCGTTTGCTGCAAGTTCGGCAAGTTTGCTATCAATTTCAACAGCATCTGAATTGGGTACATGGTAAATTTAACAATGAAAATAAAGCAGACACTTTTAGTTCCTTATGGTGTGTCCCAAATAGCTTATAAAACACAAATGCTTCTTCAGTCATTAGGGATGAACAGGTCCCCTGGCATCCTAAATAGAATGCAAAGTGTGGATCACCCCGGGTAATAAATTGAATTAATGTGGCAAAGACATAGGCTGATGTCAAACTGATGTTACGGGACTGACTTATATTGAACTTCTCCTTGGAGACAGCAACACAGGGAAATGGTTAGTGCTTCATCTCTAGCACAGCTACCAAGCAGCCTGTTGCCATGCTACAGTATTTAGGTGGGATCTATCTGGGCCACGTAAAGGAGAATCCTGGTTCTCTCAGTGTCATTCCTTGGCTCGGGTGCTGTCAGGAGGCTCATGTACACCAGCTGAGTGGTCTGTCTTCCTCCAGATGCTGCTTGGACCAGAGGAAGGCGAGGACACACCACACAGCAGTATCCCTCCCTCACCATAGTGATCCCTCACCATCACACTCCTGTGATGACTACTTCACTCTCTGCATTTTCTCCGTGGGAGAGACCATGGAGCTGAGCCATGTGCTGGATGCCTTTTAAATCCCTCTGTGCCTGAACTCTCATTTTTCTGTAGAAGAACTGAACCCATTTAGCATATAAATGTGCCTCTGGGGAAACAAAATGGAGGGTGGGATTTGCCAGATGAAACTTCACAACAGCGCATTTAGAGAATGCCGAGAAATCTTTTGAAAGGGAATGTGGATGGTAGTAAACAGCTAAAAATGGAGCAAAACTTATCACAGAAACAAACCAGAGTGGTAAAAATCAAAAATAAAGGTAGGCAAAAAAAAAAGGCAGGATGGGTGAAGGTTAAGAAAATGTTCCCATGAGTTAGATGAAAGGAATGGAAGTGGTCAATGACTCACCTTCATCTGGAACTCTTTTATTCTTCCTAATTCCCTAAATCAGGCACAGTGTTTTAGAAGTCCCAATGCTGGAGAGATGCAAGTCCAGGGTCATGTCTCCTGGTACAATGAGAACCAGACCCATGCAGTGAATTCTTAAGCCTAGAAAGTCCAAGACCTGCACTATCCAATTTTAACCCAACAAAACATGTATTTTTATAGCTCTAGTAGTTACTCTTAGCACTGAAGCAATTCTGTGATTCTGTAATTGAATAATTGAAGTATACAAAATGCTGCAGATATTGAGGAACTGTACTTCAAATGCCCACATATTTTCCAACCCTCGGTGTTTTGGGAGTAGCCCATTCACTAGATGCAATGCACTGCCACACAAACATTTGACTAAAACCAACAATTTTGCCTTTCTGTGGGCTTCATGAACTTTGATTGGAAACAGCCTTTACCATCAACCTCTTTATAGCATTTTGTGGGTCAGTTCAGGGTCAGCCTAAGTGATGTCAATGCCAAACCTCTCCTGCAGTTTTTCCAGTTAACTGAGTTACACATACTGCCTTACACAGAGAGAAGAAATACCACAGAAATGTGACCCATGAAAGAAAAATCAAGCTTGGCTTGCCTTCTTACGCTACAAAACACAGTTTTTATCCCTGCTACAGGCTGGTCAATATTTGCAGTTGGAGAGGGATGTGCCCTGTGGGAGATGTGAGAAGAGCAGTGAGCCTGGCATGGGAAAGCACTGACAGAACTGCTGCCTTTGCCCTGCCTGAGGAGGAGCCCAAATTCAGCCACTTTAAGTTCTTTTGAAGGAGCTAGAAACCACTGACCCCACAAAACACCATCAACTGCATGTGACAGCTGCTGCTGCCTCTTCTCACCTTCTCTGTAACACAACGCCCTGGAGTGACAAGATGACTAGACAGAAGATCCAGAAAGGAGCTGTTTCTGAGCATTCAGAAAAGTCTGACATCTCATCATTATGATCTCAACGAAATACTGCATTAAAAAGAACACAAAAGTCCTTACAGCCTCTGTGGCTACTGGAGAAGCTGCTGCCCTCGGCAGTGTGTCCTCCCGCCCCAGAGGGTGCTGCCCTCCACAGCTGTGAGGAAACACTGGAGGTTTCACAGGCCTCTTTTACATGACTTTATAAAATCCAGGGAGTGAGGAGTGGTGGGACCCAAGACCAGCACCAGAGTCCCACTGGCAGGGACAGCCCCAGGGTGAAGCCAAGGAGGCCTCCTGATTGTGGCCTTGCCATCTTGGATCTGGCCACAGAAACCACCCAAATGTTTTCTGTGGCGCTCGTAGGAAAGGCCTCAGACAAATCTTTAGGTGTCATCCCAGACAAAAGGCTTAAGCTACTTCCAGCAACCCGTTCTGACTCAGGGAGCCTGGACACGAGTGCAGCTCATCTGTCTGGCCATGTGGAGGCAAAGACGAGCTGTTCAGATGGAAGCTCTGATCTCTCCCCACAAGGCTGGGGTGAGAAGAAGGGGAGGCCCAGTGACAGACTGGTTACAAGCACAAAAATTCCAATAAATTATAAAGTTAACTAACTTACAGGAAATATATTGCAGCTATTGCAGCATTAAAATCCTCTTTGTATTTACCTGGTCACCCTTTAAAAATGGTTTGAAAGTAATAAATACCAGTGAAGGTCACAGAAATTAAGAGGTGAAAAGCCTACATTTCAGTTGGGAAAGAGCACTTGGGGAAGTACTGGAGAAGAAAGTCATCCTTGATTACCTGCAGTAATCAAGTACAGTGTACATCCAGCCAGGAAGACTGCAAAAGAGACCTTCACCCTGCAGTGGGCTGAGGACAGCTGACATGAATTGATTTAAGTAATATGCTATTAAAACCTCTTCTGAATGACTGTGAGCTATTATGTGGCTTCAGACTTAAGCACGTTTAAAATGCATATTGTTTAATTGACACAGCATTAAAGGTCCTTTATGGACATTACTGTTGCTCATACTGTGACAATCTGAATACAGAGCTGTCATTATGTTAATGCCTGTACAGACACACATGCAAGAAAAGGAGAAGAGAGGCTATCTATTCATGATATAGAAATGGTATCTCAGCCTTAATGATACCTGTCAATTTGTACTGCTGCAATGCTTGTCACCTTAATCCACAGCTGGGTGACCACAGGGACACATATTTCTAGCATGATGTTAATAACAATTCTCACCACTTCCAGAAATGCCCTGGTTTTACACCACTGCATACATCAAGGCAATGGCTGCAGTCTGCTACTGTACTTCCCACCCATTTTCTCTCATCTTTCTAGCTGGGTCTCTGTATCAACTGTGAAAGTAGAGGACATCAGAGGACATACTACTACTACTACATTATGACACACTGAAGAAAGAAAGACATGGCTATATTTAAATCAATGTTCCATAGAGAGTGTTCTGCGTTGGCAAATAAGTCCTTATACATTTACCTGTCATAAGATTGCCATATATTAACATAGTAATGGTGATACATTTCAGCAATTTTTTTCTTCCTTTGCTGTTCACATGTTCCTAATTCCTTTTCAGCTTGAATCCCCTTAACATGCAAATTGTAATTTGCAAGTTTAAAATACAAATTCTGTTTGTGAAGATAAGATTCTGTAAATACTGTATCTCCCTGGAAAAGGAGGAGATTATTTTACGCCCTCTTAAACAAATTATTTAGATAATATCAAGTCTGCTTCAGGTTAAAATTTTTGATATGTAAATATGTTTTAATATGCCATCCTTATACTGAATGTATTACAAACACTTGTGCTATTTTAGATATCTTTGAATACTTGTAGCAACAGACAGACTGCAGCTAGAAAAACAATATTAGATTAGATTATGGAAAGGGAAAAGTTTAAAAAAAATTAAATGTCTTAAAAATAGGCATCCAGGTTGCATCTGTCCTCAAAGGCCCCATGCTCTGAGAGTGACATCATCCTGCAATCAACCCTACCCATTCACTGGGATTTCCTCCAGTGGAAACCAAACAGGGCATAGCATGGATAAAGAGAATGGTGTTCACATCTCATACTCACATCTCAGCCTGGCTTGTTGTCAGGATGTGGTGAAGAGATGCACCCAGGCAGAGCAGACTGTGTGATTGGAAGTGGTCTCAGGTTGGTTGAACTGTCCTGAGTGTTAAATTTGCACCTTCCATGAGAGACAGCTCAATGGTGTGCACTGGGAATACCAAGCACTGAAACACCGAGTGTGCCACCAGAGAGTAGGAGGAGGAACAGAGTGAGTGAATGCCCCTGAAGGAGAGGAAAATGGTTGGAAGTATTGCTCTGGTATATAGGTGGGAGAAGGTGAAGAAGGTTTAGAGCTAAAGAAGCAAAAACCCCTCCAATTAAGAGGGTTAGGCAATTTCTAGAAGATAGTAGGAACTCCTCATTTTCAAACATCAAATCATTAAATTCAAAAAGAAGGAAAAGAAAAGGCAGGGGTTATAGTTTCAGACTCACCAGCTTGCCACTGAGCTCCACAGGAGCTGGGAGCCAAGAGCACATGAGCTGTCTCTCATGTGGACATGAGCCCACCACAGCAAGACATGGGAGAGCCTGGCTGCTCTGACCTGGGACCTCAGCAGCAGGAGAAAGCATCTCTTACAAGAGCATTTTCCTGCCATGATGAGGAGCAGTGGCTCTGCTGAATTCCAGGCTCAGCTGGAGCAAGAAAGCCAGGGCTGATTGGCTCTCACAGTGCTGCGATATCGTCAGCAAGATGCTTGGCACTGTCTTCCTTCCCTGAGAGCCAAAGGTTTTTGAATCACAGATCCCAGTGAATTCCAAGCAAAATGCTCAGCACCAGCATCACATAGTTGTGCTCAGCACCAGCATCAGGAGGAACACCCACCTAGGAAGTCCTTGCTTTTGCTGGAAGGATACCACTGGGATCCGAGTTGCCTTGCAGATGTGAGAATATGCTGGATGAGCAGGCTTTTTGGGCTGTGTGTATTTTTGTCATGGAGGAAGAGATCACTGCTTTAACCAGAGCAGTTGTCAGTGGCCATGGGCTGATCCTTCTCTAGACCTGGCTGCGAGGTGCTGCTGGTGCAAAGGAGGCAGAAATACAGAGCTGGAAGGGCAGGAGGCAGGGGCAGTGTGGAGCTGGAGTGAGATCAGCACAGGCTGCAGTGCAGTCACACCTGATGATGAGGAGATAGGAGTCCCTTCCTCAGATGGGGACATGTCCCTATTCATAAATCTAAGGTAAGGATGTGGGTAAGAACTGCCTGAAGATTTTGCTAGAGCACTAATGTCCAACTGCTGTTAGAGAATGAAGACAAAAACTGGAAAAACTGGTGTTTCTGAAGAAAAGACATAGCAGTAAGTAGCTTGATCAGAAAACAATGGGGTAAGCCATAATCTGTATCAAAGGGCATTGATTTCAGAGGCTATTAGATTTTTTCCATTCTGTTCAAAGTGGAAGTTTTGTGCTCTGGTGTGTCAATCCACAGTGCCTGCAGAAGTCTCTGTGAGCAATTTTTCATCCAATCAAAAAAAAAGAATTCGTCTAAATATGGCTGTCTAGCACTGCCTTGAGTGGAAGTGCTCATCTTTAAGAAACTTTTGTTGGAAACTCACTGTATATTTGCATTAACTGGTGGTTGTAAAATAATAAAAGTAATTAGTGCACATTATAAAATAATCATCTGCAATAAGACCTTTAATGCGGACTGAATTTTTATGGTTATGTTATATAAACCTTGAAAACAGAAGCTTATACACTGAAAATGCTGAGTAGCTCTGAAATACAGTGCTATGACCAGCTAATTGAATCCATATTCCCTGGCATTCAGGGAATCAATAACTATTAGAAGCAAAGGGCACTGCCTTAAAAGCCCAGTGAGTGCTTCATGCAAGTGGGAGTTCTTGTGATGAAAATGCAGCTGCAAAATTGTAGGAACATGTGCCAGGCATCTGTAAGAGGATCATGTCCAAAACAGTACACTAAGGACATGCACAGCCAAGCACTAAGCAAACACCATCACTTATAATTTTTTCATGATTTAGGATGATAAACAATCTGATGTGCCAACCTCAAAAATTGCTGGGTTCAGAGATCTTACGCTGAGCCAAGGAATACTGTTGGACACTAGTGTCTTAACCAGAGTGTGAACATGCCAGGGAGAAAATGGGAGAGGGAAACTTATTTATAGCATCAGTAGACTGTTAAGCACTGGTGTAGCAAGACTGACTAGTGACTTTTTACTTACTCAGGCATGAAAATGGCACCTTATGGTACACAGGCTGCTGCTAAGGAATAACCCCTCGGGCAACTCACTGGCTGAGAAACAGCCCAAGAACCTTCTCATAGGAGCAATATTGAGCACAATGTGGTGGCTGCTCCCACCCCTGAAATGGAATCCAGGTGCTCTGCATCCATCTAGGCTGCCTCTGGGAGATGGACCAAGGTGCACTGTCAGAGAAGCTGGTGCTGAACACAGTTACTTGCTCTTCTGAGAGGAAGCTCTGTCAATTCTTAACAAAAAACCTGCTGCAGATGTTTCCACATGGCTTTATGGTTTTTTTCACAGCTAAATGCTGTCCCATATTGCTTCTAGTGGTGGGGTCACATCAGGACACTGAGATTCTCTCTGCGTGTGAGTGTGTGAATTTTTCATGCTGGCAGAGGAAGAGGGAAGGAGGGAGGGAGAGAGGGTGAAGTAGGAATGAAAAACTGTAACCATCAATTAAATACCATGCATGCTTCAGGAATCCCAGGGAAAAGAATTTGTGCCTCCTGTTCATTTACTGTTTGCAGCTACCTTGTGTAAAACATGTAAAGTAATTTAGCACCTGCTAAGTGCAAACATGTGGAAGTTTCCATTACCATTCACATATACTGATGTTCTCAAAAGATTTATTAGATGTCAGTTCAGGAGAGGAAGGAGATTTAAAAGCTCTTACAAGTCAGACTCCTTTCAGGATTACCTGGTGTGTGCCACTGGGCCATTTTTGAGGGTTCAGAGCTTTGTCTGTAACTGCTCTCCTTGCTTGTGACAGTTCATCTGAGCTGCTGTACTGAATTGTTTTCTGCCTCTGGGTTGCTTGTAATCGCTTTGCTTTGATTGTTCATTATTTGTTTGATGTCTATGGCAAGCAAACACATTTTTTCTTTTTTTTCTTCTTTTTTTTTTCTTTTTTTTTTTCTTTTTTAGCCAGGTGGCTGAGTTGTGTAAAAAATAGAAAATTCAAACACAGCATGTTTCCAGTGTTTTTCAAAAACATTCACAAATTTTTAGAAAACTCAGTCTGATCCTCTCCTCTGCCTGTCAGGCCAAAATAATCCAGACAAACAAATGTGCTTATGATAAAATAAGTTTTAAGTTTAGGATTAGCAGACACACTACTAGCATGCAGTAGGCAGAAGACTATATGGGAATAAAACACAAAGGGAATCCTTGAATTCAGACTAGGGGAATTCATTTGGAAAGCCAGCCACACAGACAAAGTAAACATCTGCCCCCAGCAGCAGACCTGGGGAGCATCCAACCAGCCATGGGTTTTCTCTGCCTGTGGTACAGCCACGCAAATTCAGGCTGCTGCTGCTGAGAGAACATGAGGGGCCAGGTTGCCTGGGGAGATCAGCAATTCTGGGGCAGGCAAAGGGCAGCAGTGCTGACCCTCTCTCCCCCCTGGCAGTAAGAAACTGGCCCTGCAGGGCTTCCTCTTGCTTCCTGGGCTCAGCTCCATCCAATCTCTCCCTCTGGCCTCCTGCCCCATGTCTTTTCCTACATCAGCTCTGGCTTTCTTCCTTGGGAATCCCTGAAGCTAAAAGACAACATAATTTTTCTCTTTGCGAGGCATCCTGTCTCCATCACAGATTTTTCCCAGGGCCAAATTCTTTGGATTTTGTAACCCATGTAGCCCTTGCAGGGCAGAGTGGGAAGATGACAAGGTTTATCCTCTCCCTCCAGGGTAGTCAGAAGTAAAACAAAAGACAGAAGAAGCAACCCTACATTAGGCTTGTTTTTTCTCCACTGTGTTTCTTAACAAAAAGGAGAGCTAGAGGGGGAGGAGGGATAAGGGCCTAATAGGGAGGAGGGAGATAGAGGAAAGGAGAAGTTTTGCTACGTGGTCTTGCCAAAACGTGCGGTACAGATGGGAAGGCGCAGATGGAGTATTTCTACTGATAGTTCAAGAAATCAAACACACAGGGAGTTGCAGCAATTTTCTTGTATCACTGTATTGGAACATTCTGTAGCAGCAGTTCTTAAAGACACAGGCTGTCGCTTCAGCAATGCTTTTGAGCCTGCACATGAATACAAACAGTCACCCTAAAAGTCTGCTGCAGCAACTCTTGCCTGGCACAATGAGTTGAGATATTTTGTTTCAGCTCACATTATGTTTGCTGGCCCATCTGTGAGCACAGAGGATCTAAACTATGCTCCTTAACTTCTCAAGATAAACTTGCCCATGGCACAGTTGCAAAGCAGCAGATGTATGGGAGCAGATCTGCCTTCTTTATGCTCAGGTGCAGCAGAAGTCTGAAAACCAGATTAAATGTTGCATGCAATAGTGACCTTGGCATGGAAGCAGAAGGGAAGGAAAGGGATCCAGGGAAATGCCATAAAGAACTCTGCAGATACTATATGTTAAGTCCCCTTATTAGAAGCACTGAAGTGACTGAACAGTCCCAGCAGCACAGTTCCTGCAAAGGCCTGCCAAGAGTTTCCAGTCTAATTACCCTTTAAGAGGAGGCCTTGATATCCTCTCCATTGGGAAGAGATCTGTGACTGGGCATTCCCTTGCCTCTGTGGGAAAGTAGATGCTTCCAGTCCCAGCCTCCTGGCTCCATAGGGTCACAGCTCTGTATGACTTCTGCAGCTGATGGCAGGGAAGGCTGAAAGTGTGTTCTGCCTCTGGCACATGGCACCATTTTTCCATGTCCCCAAGGATACACAAATGGACACTTTGGAGGATGCTTCCTCTAAGAGCAACTAAGCAAGGGGATGTAGAAATTCCTTCAGTATTTCCCCCCACATTCCTCAAGAGGAAGATCTTGGGGAAATTTATTTCATTATCTTCTCCTGTTCCATTTCTTCTTTTACTGTGGGAGACCTGATTTAAGACTATTAAGACATAAATTAGGTTCAGCTTATAAAAAACGTATTCATTATCCATCTATCTGTGTTTTTCTGAGGGCAGCTGTCACCATCACATCTAAGAAGAAAAACAGCTTTTGAAAAGAACTTCTTTTTCACATCTTGTGAGTCCCAGCACAGGCATTTTCATGTCTCTCACATTGTGATTTTTATCTTGCTGTAGTAAGAAAATGGGAGTTGGAGAAGTCATTAATACCTAATTTAGACTGGCAATTAGGCAAAATCTAATGGGCTGCTCTCAGGTTTAGAAGCTAGTATTGTGGGTTGTAGGCTCTAATTTTGACATTGGTTTTGTTTGGTTTTTTTCCTGTGGCCAGGATTAATTCCCTTCCCTTGTGTGAAAAAATACTGCTCTTTGTGAAGCTACAGGCTGTTGGGGTTCATTACGTAGGATTTGCAAAATTATTTCGAAAGGAGAGGTAGGAAATACTATTTTTACATTTTAATGTGCGTTTGAATAGCCTTCAACCCCCTACTTAGGTCACTTCGAAATCTGTCTTGGATGAGAGAATTCCTAATCTTAGCAGACTCATACCATAAATTCAGTAGTCACATTGTTCCAAAGGACACATTGCTCAATGAAACTGATTGACATGGCAGCATTACAGAGTAACAGCTTTGGCCAGCTAGAGAGATTGCTGAGGTAGAAAAGGTGGCAGTGGTCACCACCTCTGTCAAGCATTTACCAATGATTCTGTGAGTATTTGGAATCCGACACCATCATAGTATATGATATATTTTGATATGGAATATCAGTGTTCTCTGCTTTTTCCCATGCATCATCATCAACTTCAAGAGTGAAGTTAAACCAGGACTATTTTCCATTAAAAGGATCCTTGATAAATATCTTTTTAAAGAGTTTGTAAGAACAAACCAAACCTCTCTCAAATAAATGAAGCTTCATGTCAAAGCTTCAGCTGAAGCTCCAGCCCCTTGATTAAATCTCTCTCCACGATAAATTCATCTTCAAGGAAATAAAATAGGAAGAGTGATCCTCACTTTCCTCTCCATCTGGGCTGTGAAGGACTCTGTATTCTGCTTTGAGATGGAGAGAAGATAAAAACTTCAAAGTTGCCATCTTCATTTAATGCCCATGACATCAGCCCCAGAGAGACAGCTGTCAGTGGGATAATCCTCAGAAATCAGTTCTGGGAAATGCTGAATGATGGTGATGCCAATATGGGCACTGCATGTCACTCTACAGTGCTACCTTAACCAACATGTTTTGGTCACTGAGTCACATCCATGGCTTATCTGGATTTGGCCTTCAGGGATTTTGTTGTCAGGAAGAGAGAGAGCCTGAGCTAATAAAGGGACTAGGCTGAGGACTGGAGCAGAAGCACCAGACATCAGAGAGGAAGGTAAATGCTCACTTGTCCCGTTTGGTGATCCAGAAGGAAAATGAAGAAGCTGTGTTTGTGGCAGATGACAAATCCTGTGGCTTTGCTGAAGTCTGTTGTTACAGAGGTAGATATGAGCATTCAAGCCTGCCTGGCAAGGACTGTTAAACACCTGACTCGAGCCTAACCTGTCTTTTCAGGAGACGGCAGAGAAATCAGAAATGTTGAAATTAATGTTTCTTTTCCAAGTTATAGTTCACTGACTGGGTCACTAAAGCTTGCTGTCCACAGAGACCTCTTACCAAGTGGTAAGGAGCAGCTGAGCCATCTGGGATAGTTCTCTGAAGTATGGACTCAGAGAAATAGGGCCAATGCAGAAGTTCATTGGAGTTAAAGCCACACGAGTCACTAAGGATAATGGCAAATGACTAACACAGCAACAACCAGCTTCCAAGAGAATCCTGATTGAGCCTGTGAGTTAGTCCTGTTCATCCAAGATTCAATGAGAAATGCAAGTAATGACAAAGGAATTGAATGTGGTGCTGGTAAGAGACACTGTCTGAGATAACACTGGTTTCCATTTCACATTGCAGTTCAAAGCTGGGGTGATATAAAGTCATCTAGTTTGGAAAAAACCTTAACATCATCAAGTCCAGACATAATGAAAATAGGCATCATCTAAGGACTCAAAATCTTCCGTGAACTTATGATGTTCAGCAGTGGGAAATGTGGAGTTTTTTGTATGCAGCTGGTTACTTGCAGGTTTAAAAGCATTTTTACACTACATCATTGTCAACATTCCTACAGTCAACAGGCAACCTTTCCGGCAGGACTTCATTTCTGATGCCTGTTGTGAACAGGAGAGCACAGAGAAATGAAATCTGACAGAATATAGAGATATTCCAGCCTTGTTTTCATTTGGTGGTATTCTGTTGTTTTGTGTATATTTTTTTAAACATTGGGGAGTTATTTTATGTGTAATGCCACAGAAGAGAGTTACTTGTTTTGGTTAATTACATAGTCCTCTGATCACTGGCCTGTTCAACATTTTAAATTCTCTGTTTCAAAGTCTTCCCTCTACAGTGGCTTAATGCAGCTAAGTAGATATGTGACAGATATTTATAAGAAGCATGAAAGTGAATAAAATAGGAGAAGTCAGATAAATTAGGAGTCTGGGGATGTTTGCATCAGCTCTTCAAGAGGATTCTGCTATGTGAGGAGTTTACTGCCTGACAGTTTATTTCTAGTTTGTTTCACCCACACTATTCATTGTTAACCATGATTAGCCTTTATTGTGACTAACTTCACAAACATGCAGTGGAGATTTACTTTAAAGAGCACATCTTCCACATATATTGAATATATCACTCTTACACTGTTTGTAAGAGAAGGCATTTCAGAAAATACATGAATATTCAAGCCCTCTTTAAAACAGAATGTCTTTGTATACCAAATTGTATTTCCACTCTTTCAAGGACAGGATGACAAATTCAAAAGCATTCGTATCATTGTCTTTCTAAAATAATCGGATGTTGAGATCAGTGGTTTCAGGAGTAGACTATTAATTGTATTGCTTTAGGCTCTTCTAGAAGACAAAGATGGTGAGATAAGAACCTAAATAGAAGAGAATCTGGTTTCCAGGACAATCACACTGAGTCCAATTTATAAGCTGTTAAACATATGAAGGGCAAGCTGGAAAAAAATCTTAGGAAAATCCAATGGCGTAGGCCCCAAAGCTATTGGCTTTCGTCCTTTATTTGAGCTTTGAAGGGAAGGTATTTCCATGGTTGATACTCATAAATTATTGTTTGCAACTCAACAAAGCACACACAGTGTTATGATAGAGATAAACACATCTCTTAGATTTTATAAACATTACAGATGTCACTTTTGCACGTAGGAATCATACCCTATGAACCATCATGGGACAAAACGGTCTGGCAGTTGATGCTATCTGGCCCTTGGTTTCTAATAGCATAGTCACAGCTATTTATAAAGTACAATAGAATTTTGCCCTACATCCTTGATATAAATGTCAAGTGCCCTGCAGTACTGTGTAGTGTTCCTGGAGAAATGATCCATTAAAACCATCCATATAAGAGGAAGTATTCACAACACTCCAGAAAGAAATTATATTCTTGTAGAATAATAGAGAAAATTGGCTGGATTGCACAGACCATATTGACGTGCAGCAGAGCTCAGCTCTTCACTAACCACCTTCCCCATGCCAGAGCTAAGGGCATCCTGTCTGCAAGGGAGACACGCAGTAACTACACAAAAAGAAAATTGCAAAGTGCATCAATAATGAGGAATTGAGGCCAATAGAGAGGTGCATGAATTTAAAAAAAAAAAAGTTAGCAGATGCAAGTGCAAAAAGTCAAAAGAGAAGCTGAATTCACAACACTCTCAACATTTCAGAGGATTAGAAGGGCGGGTGTTTAAATCTTGGAGATGAGTTTCCAACTTATCATAGCCTAGGTATTCCATCTCTTGCATGCATATTGGATAATGAAAGGATTTGTTTGAAAGGAGAAGTTTTAAGGAAAGGAAGGTTATGAAATTGCTCAAAAGAAAAAAGAAAATACGGAAATAGCTGGTTTCTTATAATGAAAATATCTTACCAACCTGCACTTTTAGTTCTACCAGGTTACAGTTCCAGCTGGAGAAGACTCCCTCTTCCTTCTCAGCCTGGCCTGGAGGAAGCTATCATCCACTGGTGCAACCCCTGTGAATTCAACAGGAGTTTTGCCACTGGCTCTAACGAGAATTTCATTGTGCTTTCTGTCAGTGTAAAAGGGAGTTAATTACTGCATCACAAGGAGCCCACCAAACAAGATATGGCAGTTTCTTGCAGTGGGCTTAGAGGCAGTTGCAAGCCAAAAGCCTTATGAATTTCTTATAGACAAGACACACACCCAATGTCTGCTGCTTCTTTCACATCCTGCTTAGTCTGTTTAGAGGCTGACTGAGGTCATGCAGAGACACTTTCAGCTGCTTTGCACGCTCTGTGCAAAGGGACTATGCTCAAAGGAAACCAACAGTGATTCTTGCCTCAGGAAGAATGGAAGTGGCCTTTCCTTTTAAGTTCACCCTGTATGCAACCATTTAAAACCACAGCGCTCTCACTCATCCTGGGAGGACATGCTTTCTGAAGCTCTTTTCCCTGTTGTTTTCTGACTGCAAAAGGATTCTAACTCATGGCCCTCAGCATTGGTAATGAAGATAATTGATCTGGCTAGAAATGGTGCCAAGCAAGCTTCTAGATTTAAGAAACTTTGCTTTATAAATCTAATTCAGCAGCACATGATAATAATTCATGACAATAATTCAGTTTAGCATGGTCCAGATTCAAAAAAGGGGACACTCCTCTCCGCCTGGAGATAACTTCCAAGTGCTCACTCAGATCTTCCCCCACCTTCCTGCCCTGGTGCCCTTATACACTTGGTGTGGCCCTCTTTCTGCATTATTTGCCTTTAAAGTAAAGTAGCATGTTTTGTTTAGGCTCCTAGTCTGTGGTCAAACTTCTAGTGAAGCTGGAAGGGCCTAAGACCACCTATAGGCTGTAGAGTAGATGTGCTTTTTGTCACTCCCTACAGTCTCGGTCCCTCAATTATCCAGATCTGGGATGTGTACAAAGTACATATTGGTTCTCTTTTGGGTTGTGTAGTTTCTGTATCCTTTAGAGTACAGGGACTTGGGAAAGGAATGAGGGCTTGTCGACCCCATTGAGTCAGGAAGCAGTCATTCCCAGAGTAAGCAATCCAGGAGCCAGATGCATGTCAGTTACATCTCCTTGGCATAACGATCTGTCAGAAGTTGCTCTCAGATGTTTTTCCTCAGCAAGTAAATGTGACCTAGGACCTTCAAATCCTCCAGACAGACGTTTATGAGGGTATTAGAAGACCAAAGGGCAGTTTCTAAGATCCATCTCACCTTCTAAAATGACCAGGCTTTCCCATCCCCTCAGAAGCTTAAATCACTGCACTTCACTGAAAGATAGTTTTTATTTTTTAAACTTACAACCACTTTTTGTCTTTCATTAAAGCCTCTTTTCTTTTCAGAAACTTTCCACTTGAATTATGAAGCAGATCACAGGCCAGCAGAAAATCATTCCCAAAAGAAAAAGACAACATAATGGAACAGAAATTAAAATACACATTCATATACAAAGCACTGAGAGTGGTCCAGAGCACAGCATGCACATCGCTTTAAAAAATATAAAGTAAACAAGTGAGTCCTAACACCCACACTTTAAAAATTGCAGTGTATCCTAATATATTCCAGATGTGGATGTGATTACGGCTACAGTTAGATGAATTACAACCTGCACTTTAAAAGAATTTCTTTGCCAGAGACTGAAGAGAATAAAGATTTGCTGAAGTACAGGGAATGGAAGGAGCTGAACCTTCCCCTGCCAAACACTCCAAAAATGAATATGCGTATGTTACTGACAATCAAGAAAAGAGTAGTTCCCATTATGGATAGTTTCTTTATTTCCTACTGAAGTTGGTAGAACTTCTTACAGGAAGGATGTAGAAAAGGAGATGGCTGAGTACAATCTCCTATTTTTGCATGGAACCAACTGCTTTTTACAAGTGAGTGCACCAGCACTGAGGCAGAAATACCTGCGTAACACCATGTAGTCTGCTAAGTATATGGCAGGTTTTCATTGAGCTCTGTCTTGTGTGCATCTAGCACCCCTAATAAAACATTGATCATTTCCATCATGGCTGAATAACATGAATTTGTGCAGCTTCCTTGTGTGGAAGTCTGCATGTCATGTCAGACAGGAACAGGCAGAGGTGTCACACAGCACTCAAACAACTTTCTTGAATGCAGTGTTTGTCCTGGAGCCACAAAAGTAACTCTTGTCTTTCCAAGCAAGGATTCCCAGAAGATGCAGTTGCCTTTCCATTGGAAAACCTCTAAGCTCCCTACTAAGATGACCCCTTTGGGGGTCAGTGAAGGTTTCTTCCTTGCAAGACTATTGGGGGTCTCCCTGTGGGTCTCCCTGTCTGCACAGGTGACTGTGGCTCATGTAACCTGAGCACCCTCAAAGGTTAAAACATTGATGCTATTCTGTAAGATCATATCTGAGCACTGCCTGACTTACCATGCTGCTTAAGATCCTGAAGACTTGCTTCAGCTTGTGCTGAGCTCACTGTAAAACCAGGATTCACTTATTTGAGTGGAGAGGCCAGGTATCAAGATGGCATATCCTCAGATCTCTCCATAGCTATGTAGAGAATTCCTCCTCCTGTCTGTCAAGGAGGAAGTTCTAAGGACCTCTGTTTTTCTTAGGGTAGAGGGATCAGGCACCCCTCTTTCTTCATGATGAGCACATGGCATTTTATTAAGGTAAGTTTGAATATAAGTGGATCAGAAATAGAGATAAACACAGGAAAAAAATCATCACATATTTCTGCCAAAGCCTCAGTCCTCAGCAGCTGCACTGAATTTGGTATGGTAGAAGAACCTTCCTGAATAATTATTTTCAGCTCTAGGAAAGTACAACATGCTCTGCACAGCACACCAAAAATTCCCTTGAGCAAAAAACTGGCTGAGTTACTATTAATGCTGGTCATATTTGGAATGAAATACTTATTTCCTTAGTAAACATTAAAATGTCAACATTTTAAAGGTGACACAGCACCTTCCTGAAACGGAAAGTGCCTTTAATATAAATGCATTCTATGAAAAATATTTGTCACCATGAAAGAGCCGATGACATAGCAAGCAAGTACACAGTAAGAGGCATCTGGCTTTCTTCTCCCTGCATTTCCAAAGGATTAGCATGCACATCTCAAATAAATATTGTAATTTTTTGGTAATCTTCTAGCACCNACTTTTAAAAGGCAAAGATGGCTGGGAGCTGCAGAGGGGAGGATAAAGCAAAGTGATCTGCAGAATGTAATGAAGAATGGAGAGAAGCAAAGATGTCTTCTGCACTTCCCCTGGCTGAATACAGAGATCAACAAGGAAATAATTGAAAATCATCAGCCTGGAGGAAGATGTAGATAAAACAAAATAAGTTCAAGGAGAAGCATACACCAATGTGCAACTGTCCCAGCAGAAATGTCTGTGCACAACTGCTCAGCAGCAGAATGACTCCATCTATTACGGTTTAATTTATTGTCTGCTGACACTGTAGTCTGTTCAGAACAAATACAGTGCAGCCTCTGCCCCACAAGTAGTCAGTTTAG
>WEIV01020098.1:0-38942 GCA_013390005.1 Calyptomena viridis
TGAGTAGCTACTTTGTCTTTGTCTCTGTGTAGTAATTACTGGTGTAGTGGGGTGGACCTACTGCATGTGTGCTTCCCCTATCAGCTGTACTGAGTGGGGTTGTTAATCTGTCATAATGAAGGGGAGGACAAGGAAGAGGGTGACAGATGGAAGAAGCGGTGACTGTAGCACTGTGTTGGCCATCGTACCAGAGTGGTGGTGGGTACAAGGAGCAGACAGTGATGAATAGAAGAACTGATTGTAGTATGATGATGTTTGCTATGATTTGAGGGATGTTTTGACGCCTTAATAGCACAGACTATTTTCCACTCAATGTAGAAAAAGCCTCTTAAGTTTAAAGTCCTACAAAAACTTATATGCAATCTAGACTCGGATCGGAATTTTTATTTCCTCTCTGATCTGCATATGCTAGGGCACATTTGTATGTTTATACTAAGTTTATTAATTCTGTAACCTGTTTTCTTTGATGTGTAATCATCAAAGAGTGAAGATAAAAGTGTGCTCATAAACATTACCTTTTCCCTTAGCTGTCATCCCATGTCCTATCATAAAACAACATCCTTATTGGTAACAGGAGATATAGACCGAGTTGCTCTCTGCACTGTATGGTGTTTTAACTGTGTAATTGCTTCAATAGTTAACAATGTTAACTGCAATGTGATTTGTGGCTGCATTCCTGCAAGTATCTCTCAGTAAATCAAAGGAGATGTGCCGGGGCTGTTACTCAAGTTCCATTACAAATATTTACAGGAGTGTATCAATCCCATTGAATTATAGCTACTAAATTGCTGGGAACGTACTCACAAAAACAAATCCTGTTTGTATAAGAAGGAAGGCACAATGATTCTTTAAACAGTATGATAAATCTTACTGCTCTGAAAAGGTTGAAAGTCATTTGCATTTGGCAAAGGTATTGAAATGCATCTTAATAGACTTAAATGCTCAGCGTTGTTAGTAAAGAACAGCAGAACATAACCATTTTATGGGTGTGATCAAGTGGGTTCTGTGAAATTAAGATTTGGTTCTGTAGTTGGATCTTCTTCATTACCAAAACTCTCATTTCCTTGTGGCAGCAAATCATGCAATAGACTTGCAGACAAATATAGCATCAAAGCTATTATCTTATGGAAATAAACAAGAGCCATTTGTTTACTCAGCAAATTTATGCTTAACAAAGAATACAGATTACTACAACATTTTCAGAATTGCTGTTACTTTGGTTGCTAAAATGATCTCTTTAAAAGATTTCACTGAACTCAGGAACAATAAAATATAATAGAATCAGTATCCCTAGGGTTTTGCGTGATATTGTATAATTGTGAGAAATTAGCCTTGCCACAGCAACTCTACCCAAAGGTAGACTTCTATGCAACCTCTCTTTTATGACATAGTTAGCATTTGAAAATGTGCAATTTGTTTCACTTTTAAAACTTGTTTTGAAAGAAGAGGCTAATTCCATGTACAGCTTGGCAGTCTTGGAATACAATCTGTTTCTATTAGAATAGGAAGCTATGCCATAATAAAGTCTGAATGCTATTTCAGAATTAATACTCAGTATTCTTTTGTATCAAGGAACTTGGATATCCCAGATTAAAACTTCATTCCTTCTGAAGAAAAGTAATTCATTTTTTTCTATCCCTTCTTCCTTTTGTCATAAAAATAATTTTAATTTGTTGATGAGATGTTTATTCTGTCTCAATTCTAGTAAAGAATAAGAATAAATTCGTACCTTAAACAACATCTTGTTTATCACCTATCTACATTTTCATTACTCTATATGTTCACAGCAATAGCTAGATACTGTACAAGCAGGGAAGGGGAAAGGAGTTACCAAAAATTAATTCTTAATGTAGGAGTTCCTGTATGGAAAGTCAGCTTTTTCCATCTTTTGCAAGTTATTGATACATGTCGATATTCAAATTGGTGAGGTGTTTCTTTTTTAGGCTTTCACTATAGATTAGTTTAGTGAGAGCTCAACTCTTCAGAAATTTTCTAATATTTCAACAAATAACCAGAAATGAAAGCAAGGAATAGACAGTCCTAGAAGTCAGCACCTGTTTGCCACTTTGTCTTCTGAGTTATTTGAACTCCAGAGAAAAATGACTTCACCCTCTCCTACAAGAAACAACAAAATTCTACCAGGGGATCCACTTCTGCAGCACCATGCAGTCTTTCAGAAGGGTCAGAGGGATTCTCATGTGATGCTCAAGAAATGGTAAGCTTTCCTTGTTCTTTGTGGCTATGTGCATTCTGGGGAAACTTATCATATATTACAGAGGAGAGTAATCCCAATATCTGTCGTTCTTCTGCCAGAGCCTGTTTAAAATATTGAGAACCTCAAGAAAAACAAGAAAGCTGCCAGTGCTCCCTTGAAAGTGTGACCTTGGTTTATACAGTCTTTTTCTTGTCTAAAGCACCTCTTTGTTGCCTTGTCTGTCTTTGGTGTCAACTAACCTTCTGCACTGCAAAGCTTCCTTATTCTGCCCTGCACCCAGGTGGTCAGGCCCACGGCCACAGATAGCATGTCCCACTCTTCCAACGCCAAGGGAGCTTCCTTTGCAGGTCCCTGTGCTGCATGGCAAATACCATCCAGCTCCTCAACAGGCTGAAAGGTCTTTTGGGGTCTCAGAATTGTTTCAGCCACCTGAGTTCTCTTTTCTGAAGTGAATGCTTTTGATGTTCTGAACCCCAGTCCCCAAAGAGCAGCATCTTTTTGAACTGGAGAATCAATGATGTTACCTAGGTGGTCTATTTGAAGAGAGTTTTGTTGTTGCTGTGCAACCTTAGTTCAGTGACAAACAATGTATGATGTGGTAATCCTTCTGATTAATTTGTTGTTCTTTTTTGTTATATTATGTTTCACTGACACGTCCTTTCCTTCTGACAATAGCTTGTATGAGCTATCAGTTAGATCATCTAGTATGATTATAGAGAAATTTGATTATTGCATTTGATAATGCTTCTCTATGATTTTCAAATGCAAACAGTGCGATAGAATATATGCCAAAGTATTTTAGCTTAGAGATAAACTGAAACAAGGAAAAAACTCATCCATGAGTTGTAGTCCTTTGACAACACAAGGACTTTGTGTGCCATATGATATTGTTTTAAGTATAAAGCATGCCTAAAAGTTGCTTATGTTACTTTAATATTTAAGAAGAACACAGCTGGATATGAAGGTGACAGATGAAGCAGTATAAATAATGTAAGCCTGAATGCAGAAGAATTGCAGTGGAAATCAGCAACCTTGGAATGTATAGCATTTAGGTCTTTTAACTCAAGAAATAACATGGAAAAATAACAGCAGAATTATTCTGTGACATTCGCACTCGGAGATAACAGCAGAAACAAGTAGAATGCTTTGAAATTCACCACCTATACCAGGAGCATTTTTAAAAATGGAATCACCTTTTCTCCCTTTTATTAAATACTAACCATCACTAGTCAAGGAAGGAGATGCATTTTAAATGTAAAGAAATTCAAGAAGTCACCTTACAGCCACAGTTACAGAAGATTTCTGTTTTGAATTACAAAATAAAATACCCTCTTTTCCTAAGATCACACATTCTAATTGGCTTTCAGCTGGTTTCAGAGCCACAGGAAAGGCTGATCTGTGGGTGCAATGCATTCAGGACACAGATTCAGTTTGAATTCTGATTTTGGTTCTTGTGGTGTGTGGAATGTTCTGAATATTTACACACATAGTTTTTTTCTTTTTTTTCTTAGAACATCATTGTTCTGAAATGTTCTGTTTCTGGATTGACATAATTGCTCTGTAGGAGCCCTTTGATTCCCTCAGATAAATACAAAACTCTTAAAATGTGTATAATGTGAATTCCCTTTACTTACCTGACTAACCTTCATTTTCAGAACTATTATGATCTGTTGTGTATGCCTGTCATTAAACACTCATTCAAATGCTCATCTGTAAAATGAGAGATTGTGACTGCTTCTTTATATTTTTGAGCATAATATCTGCATAACATATTTTTTTTTAGGATAACGTATGTGAATTTCTACAGACTTTGGAATCCATGGGTTATTCATTGATCATGAATATATGCTAGGACTGCAAGTTGAAAACCCCCTTGAGCATTTTATTGGAGATGTTACTGCATTTTCAGCCTCGCTTTCAGACAAAATAACATCTCAATCATTTTTATTTTCCCCTTGAATACTCAGTGCACAGCATTTGAAGAAAGGTCTGTGAAGGCACCTTCATCACCACTGTGTTAGAAAAGTAATTTCCCTCTCTTTCCCATTTTGGGGGATGTATGTTTTCTTAGGGAAGCTGTCCCATGGAAGCACGGGGTGAAGTGTCCTTGCTGGGCAGCTAGGAGAGTCACAGCAGCTGGCTGGAAGGCAGAGAAGGTGCCATCATGAATGCAGGGATTGTCTCCCTTGGGACAGGGAGGGAAACCACCACAGGTAATTTCACAGGGTGGAGTTGATTGCACCGACCTTTCATTTTGAGCGGTCAGTTGTTCATTTAGATTCTTTTCTTCTTTCACTATATTTTTTGATTAAAAAAATATTTGTTGACTTACTGGCAAATTCAACACAAAAGAAAACAAAATATACCAAATTGCTAACAGCTTTATTTAATTTTTTTATTCCCTTCATATAATTTACACAGTTTAAAGTTTTTTGCTGTTGATTGCAGGGGTGGGGGATTAGGGGGAGAGAAACAGAGACATGAGATCTTTAGAAAACTCTTCAGGGACAGGAATCTTTCTGTTCCAAGTTTTGACTGCTACCAGCAGACCAGGACATGAAAAGAACACATCTCTTCTCTTGCTGTAATTTGAATGTGAATTTGATCTTCCTAAGGAAGGAAGATCAAATATCTGCTATGCAAGCACAAATAAAGAAAGGGAAGTGGAGAGAATAATACTGTTTGACATTGTCAGAGGTAACACATAACCTGCTGCTGAGCATGTTACAGACCTACCTATGTCAATATATAGAGAGTGTGTCTATTATAGTCCCATCTAGAGACCTCAATCCTTCATTTCAGACAGTAGCAGCTGAAATTTCCAGCTTCAGAGATATAGCTGTAGTTTGACAGCCCTGACCTCGGTCTGTACGCAAGGGATTAAATGTACTCATTCAGGCTGCAGACTCTGCAAAGAAGGACTTAGGTAGTGCTCAATCCCACCCCCTCCTTCAGTCTCTGTGAGATTGGAAGTAGCAGCAAATGGAGGAAGAAGGTATCAACAGTGGCTTATGGAGAGTGTGAGTGCTGTGTGATACACCACGCACGACTGGCTGCAGGTCGACCCAGGCTGCCTCTCCTTGTTCTCCACACTTGGTTAGAGACAAGCCTGCTATTCCTGGGTGGGATAGATGGCTATCATCCATTTGGCTCCAATAGTTTTACAGTGCTAGTGATCACAATAAATTACCTGTACTAACGTGAAGAATAACCCAACGAGGACAGTTACCTTGTAGCGAAGCTAAACACCCCATGAACGAGGAATTGCAGAGCATATATTTGAGATTTTATTTGACAACCTAATGCACCATAAAGTTTTGTTGGTCTTTGAGAGAGAGAGGCTCAGAGAAGCTTTTGGAGAGGAGAATCAGTCTCTGCTGGAGTCTTGTAGCTCCTCATTATAATGTTCTCATAGGATCTACAGAGATTAAATTGCAGGAAAAGCATGCAAGATTTTTTTCAATGAAATGACGTTTTTTTCCCCCTTTGGAAAACTCTTGCAATGATACAAATTGAAGGTTTTCTCTATATTTTTAGATATTTTTTAAATTTTATTTGCTCAAAAAGTCTGTTCGAAACCTAAATGTTGTATACTAATAGCAATTTATTTCTATTTAAAAAGACAAACCCCCCAAAACAAACCCAAAACCCCAATAAAATTTAAATTTCCAGTGATTATGGGTTTTTCTTTAAGTGTCTTAAAGGAAAGGTACTTTGTCTCTCCAAGTCTAGCTGTGAAATAGCTGATCTGAAGGAAACTACTATCATGCTCTGCCCTCACTGTCATACAGCTGTTGTTATAGTTGTGCACTACACATGGGTAGCACCATAACTTTGGCAGGTTTTATTCTCTTTCCCTCAGGCAGATATGAACATTGTATGTTTGTTCTTTATACATTGTTTGAGTCTGGAAATCAATAAGAAACTTCAGACAATGTAGTATTCTTCCTCATGTTTTGAAATAAAATCCCTTTGTAATGCCTGAAACATCTTCAAATGTTTTCACCTGTCCTGTTTACCTTCCAAGGGCCATAATATGCCATTGATTATGTTGTGCCTTTTTCCTTTTTAAAGTTATAGTTTGCTACTGAAATCAATGAGGAGTTTGTTTCCAAATCAATAGGGAATTATGGCACTGAAACATGAGACCATGGTGTTTCCTTAATCATATCAGAAAAGGTGATTAAGATGCCACAAACAAGCCACTAATCCACAGACGCAGTTGCTAAATTAAGAGCAACCAGTTCTCAATAGCAGATTTTTAAGCAGTATGGCAAGGACAGAGGTGCTTAATTTAAATAAAAAATGTAGAAACTGAAACCTATGTTTCCAGCAATAAATTTGTCTACGGTATCAAAGATACTTCTGAGGAAACTATTCTTAAGGGAAAATGTAGGCAGAAACTGTGCCTGTGTGGTTGCTCTTAAAGTTGTGGTGCATCTGCTATTGCCTACATGTAGTTGTACCCTCTATGTTAAGCTCTGTGCTTAAGGATAGAAAGCTGGTCATGGAATGAATTTGGCTGTTATTACTCCTCTTGAAGACTTTTGCTTCATCCCTAAAAATGAGTTTAAAGAGTTATCACAGTTTTCAATGGCTGAAAGAAGAATTGGGATCCAGATTATTAGTTCAGCTTGTGAGTCAAGAATGATTCATTTTCTAAAATCTGCTTATATTACTTTGCCAGTGAATACTGAGTAAGGCTTTTGTTTATCTTCCACACGTGGTCACTACTGCAAACAAACAAGTTTAATTTGCTTTATAAGCTTATTACAAGAGGCTCAGTGGTGAACGAGGGCTGGAAAGAACTTCTTGCCTCTGTGGTTTTATTAAGAATTGTTTTCTCCAGAGAACTCTCAGCCTGTCAGATTAGAAATGCAAAGAGACCTTTTACTCTAACAGTCTCACAGTTATCCCCTTAGTAAAGTTTGCTTTTGTGATAATTACATTTTACCATCTACAGTTGTTTACTAAATGAACAGCTTTCTCTGCTGCTTCCAGCCTTGACGCTTTTTCTCTGCTAATTTGTGGTTACGATGAAATATTTAGGAATACATGTTTGCCCTCTGTTTGTTGTCTTCCTTGTTTTGTTTAGATAGCAAATGATTTTGGTTGTGGTTCTGGTGATTATGGACCACAGGACCAGTTTAGGAATTATGCCTGAAGTCATGTAGTATTAATACTGATGTTTGCATTGAGAAGCAAACTGCAAGCTCATCCCTTTTCCCTGTTAATGTACGAGGAACCATTCTCTGTTAAGGAAAGGATGGCCTGAAGAGACAGGACTGCAGGTCAACATTCTCTCCAACGCTATAAATTTTTTTTTATAGGAAGTATTTAAAGTATGAATCTGTGATATTATTTTACAAAAATGTTGCGCTTCTTTTCAACTTTGTAGCAAGTAATGAACTTCTCCTTTCATGTAAAACTATTTTCATATATCAAAGCATGATGCTTATTAATACTGATAATTTTGGGGGGAAAAAAAAAAGCCAAACTATTTGCTATGCTGGTGGCATCATTGTTCTTTGGACAAAGAAGCAAACAAAACTTTCAATAGCTAATCAGGAGCCTCTATATAAAATACAAAAAAAAAATTGTCTTTTTTTTATTTCAATACTTTTTTTTCAATATTAAAGTAGTTTCTTTTAGTTTTTTGCATTCCAGCTTATTCCAATTCTTATTTTGGCATGACTGCTTTACATTGAAAAATGTAAATCATAAAAAACCTTGATGCAAACCCACTTTCACTTACAAGTCAGGATAATTAACATTTCAAATATTTGAGTGTGAATTAAAATCCAGCTCTAAGCCCCTGATTTTTGTGAATAATTGTGAATGTCACCAGAATTTCTGCTCTCTGTCACTTAATTATGTCTGATCAGTTCTGAAAGAACCTACCCAGAAAGAGAAGACAGAGGACAGAAAAACTCAACACTCTTGGATGATTAGAAATAAAGCCAGGACTTGAAACTCTTAAAATATGTTTTCCTACCTGCACTTCAAGGGCAGCTTTCAGCTGCTGAACAGTTATGAACCTTCGGCCTCCTAACTTCCTAGAAACCTGGGCCATCAGCAATATGCAGTATTGTGTTAAATCCAAAATGGTTTCTGCGACTTGGAACTTTGCTATTTCTGCAAAGTAATTCACCATCTTGGGCACAAAATTCAGTTTGCACTAGTAAATTTGTATGTTGAATAAATCCGAGTGTGACACTAAAAAAAAAGAGTCAGGAAATAGCTCAGCACAGTCTGAGATCTTTTAAAGTTCAACTGTAAGAAAGTCCTAGCCGTCTTAAGAATAGGGAAAAATATTTTTCATAGTGGTGACATCTAATTGCTAATGCTCTTGTCATCCATGTTATAGCCTTTGTTAGAAAACACATTAATAATTCAACAGTGCTGGTGGTTGGGTGAGACACATTTCATCACATTCCCTCATATTCCATTTCTCCCCCAAGATCTTAGTATAAATTTACTAGGAAGGGTGAATCAGCCTTGCTGAACTCTGTAAACTGGGTTTCAAGTCCAGGTGCAGTTGTCCTATGCTGTCTTGGGAGGGGTAGGAGCTCATAGAGGGGAGAAAAAAACCACACCAACTGTGGCATTTCAATTAAAGCCCGTAGACATGACCACATGCTTGATAGCCTAAAAGACAAGTGTTTTTCCACAGCCACAAGGTTATCAGGCAATTATACCATTCTCCATGCTAAATCTCAATATAGACTAATGTGTCTGTTTCCCCATCCTCAAAAGTCACAGATCCTCTTGCTGAAGGTGAAAGGTCTGTTCCTGTATCTAGGTGTGTGTTAATAGGGAGTCAGGGATCTTAGCAATCTAGTACACGCACTTTTGCTTTTTCTTTGTTTGTAATCCAAAGTAGCTGGCTGCATTTAAATGTTAGCAGTTTAAGCCCCCAAATTGTCACTCGACATCTGGACTGAAATAAGAAATATCCTGTTTCTTACAGCTACTCTGCATATTGTGACTAGTGCATCAAGCAAGAACATAGCTGTGGCAAGTCTACATTAAAATCCCATTAAAAATGCACTGAACAAGAAAGCTGGGGAATTCAGAGACAAGACAGTCCTTAATCCCCTCTCTGTCTGTGAGATTCTCAGCTGTCAGAAATCAGGAATCCAGGCATAGCAGTGCTGCTTAAACGCTACTGTTAGAGGCTGACAGCAGAGTATCTGTAAGCACAGGCAGTGTGGAGCAATTTACTTGCTTTTTAAAAAAACCATTTGAACATTTTGCACTTGCTCAGATAGTGCTGAACTTCCACTCATCTATGAAAATAAAAATTCTGAACTATTTTAGACGAGCAACTGATATTTCTATACTGATAAATGCTGCAGTCCTGTAACTTAGTGCAGATAACCTCCATCCTAAAAGAACCTACAGTCTAAACAGGCAAAATGAATAAAAGGTAAAAAATGTACTGTTATTCTTCCCATTTTAGAGAAGGGGAAACCAAAGGACTGAAAGGTTAAGTGGCTTGTCTCTGGTCACACAGGGAACCTGTGGCAGGGCTGTGAATTAAATGCCTCCCCTTGTAAGAACTGTGCTGTCTCCTTAGGAAATATGAATAGTAGAAAGGAGAGAAGCTGCCTAGCACAAATTTACTGTATGGCGCTTGAATAACATGGCAGGTAGTACTGGAGCTGAAATAATGAACTGATAGCTGAGAGTGGACAAAAATGTATTATACCAGTGAAAAATGTAAGAAACTTGGTAATTTCTTCTCCCTCTCTGAAGCCTTTTTGCTTATGGCAACAAAATGCATGTATATGCTTTGTCAGTCCCTTCACCCTTCAAACTTGACAATGATCTTTACACAAAGCACAGCACTTCTGAGGACATCACATTCCTGGACCTATTGCCAAAACTTGCCTCCTCAGCAGGGCCAAGAGCCTGTGATTTACATCCAGAAATGCAGCACTGATTGCTCCAGGGCTCCCTGTTCTGCTTGGAATTGAGGATACCAAGCTTTGCCTCTTGCCCTGCCTGTGGGTGTGATGTGCAGGGCAGATCCATGTGCTGGGCTATGAGGAAGGGGGATGCTCACAGATGTGGGGGAATGAGGCAGAACTTCAGGAGGTCCCTGCAGCAGGGCAGGAAAACCACATGGGTTGTCTGGAACAGAAAGCCTCTGGGTGGTGATGGACGGTAGTCTACAGGTGGAGAAAAAAATTTAAAATCATTTAAATCTGTTCCTTATGGCGCTGATTATGATTTTTTCTTATTTGCTCTATTTTTCTCTTCTCCTATTGTCATAGGCAGTTCAAGTAGTGCTCCTAATTGTCTTCAGCTTACATAAGTGTAAATTCACAGCTTGACATTGAGGCTCATACTTGGTAGACTTTGGTTTTGTTATTTCAGATTTTTCAAGCAAGGCCTAATTTCAACAACTGCCAGATCTACCCGAGCTGTAGAAAACAAGTACATGACTAGTAATTAGCTGAACCTTGATAACACGTAGTCGGATTAGCTAGTGTGGAACAACCACAACAAGCTAAGAACATTCCAAGGCATATAATTGAGCTTAAGGCCATTTAAACTTCAGCAGCTCTTCTAACTTCCTGTAAAAACCTTCAGCTACTGCATTTCATTTTAATAACAAATAAGAAACAAATGATATAAGAAACAATACTTTTGAAGTTTATAGACTAGCCTGATTCTTATGCAAGCAATGTTGTCCAGTCAATGTTTCAAAGATGCAGCCTTGAACTTCATTATTTTTATGGCACTTTTTTCCTTTCTCTTCTGCTTCTGTAGGTTGTATGTTTTACAATGTGTATGGACTTCTAATATAATGTTTTTCAAGTTGTTTACACAAAATACATTGTATTTAATGCAAACAGGTCTTTGTCTCTCCAAATAACTCATTGAAATAGGAGAGCAACTTTCCAACCATAATTTTATTGTCAGGATCCTTTTTGTTAATTTCAGCTTGTGGTTCTTCCCTAGAAACGACAGGGCATGTACTTCAGCTCCTGATGGTGTTTTATGAATATGTTTCAAAGATGTAGCTTTGAGGAGTTCTGCATTTGTGTGAAAACAAAAGAGAGCACACACCTGTATAGTAAAGAAATTTGAACATTCAGGTATTTTGTCTTTTATCAGTCATATCATTCTGTACACATGTAAACAGCATTTCTCAGTATTTTCCTACAGAGAAGTGTGCTATTTCCTTCTATATTTATAGCTGTGAAAATGTTTGTTTGCTTTCACATTTGATGTCAGGCTCTTGTTCATGCTAAGAGAAAGAAACAAAAGGAAGAAAAGAGCCCAAAAGAAGCTAGTATTTCTTCAGAAAGTGGAGGGACTGGGATAACTTGAAAAACAAGGTTTTCCTTATGAATAAAATGCTGGACAATGAGGAGCTGGATAATTCAGTGCTTTATCTTTTTGCCTGTTCTAACTAAACTAAGAAAATAATTCAATAGAAAATCAGATATGAAATTGCTCTTCCATTTCTAGTGGTGTGAAGAGAAGGAAAAAATGAATATAGCAGGTCTTTTTCAAGAAGCAATCTGCATGTTGAAAGAGGCATTATTCAAATTGTTTGATGAACAAACATCAACTTAAATTCCTGGATCTAGTGAGTGTGACCCAAGCTTTTTCTTGCCTCCTGTGAGGGAACATGAACTCAGGAGGCATTTCTCTGCTCTGCTGACACACGCTGACTGCCTGTTCTTTATTGTACCACTTGTTATGCAGAGAAGCACAGTCACTTGGATATGTGGAAATGTTATTGCTGCTTCATAGTAAAAAAATCAGCTTAAAAATTTCTCTAGTTTCTCTGTAACTTACTCTTTGCTCCTTAAATGTCCTGGATTTCATTGCTTGTTTTTAAGTGCCTGCAGTAAAGCTTTTTCCAAGACTATGAGCAAAGAACAGTAGGATTGCACTGATACTCTCAGTATCTGGAATAAACTGCTGAAGTAGAACTGGAAATAGTTGCTTCTCACTGTCCTTCATTTCACCTACCACCTTTTTCATTGAAGCAAAAAGTCTCTGTAATATTTAATTATTGGCGTCTTCTATTTTTAATTTTTGTGTGGATCACATAAACCCTTTCTTTCTGTTTAAACAGCTTCCCAGAGGCATTTCTTCATCCTTTTTTTGAGTGATCACAGTGACTTGTTTTGCTGCTTTGTTTGTTTGTTTGATCCTGGGCCACGGCTATGTTTTAAAAACTAGTTTGTAGGAAATGCTTACTGTGTTTTGTATGATTCACTCTGGGTGGCATAGCCTATATATTCAAATTGGAGGAGATGTTCAATCATGTGCTATTACTTCAACACCATTTGTCTGGTGTTTCCAGAGATGTCTGAAGATATAATCTTAGACCTTTGTATCAGTACACCTGATCTAAAGAACACATCTTTATATGTGCAGACTTGCATGTCAGATCAAATGCCTGGACCTAGTAGAAAATTTTACTGCTAGACATTTGATACTAGTAAAATACATGGGACATTTTTCTGCACGTCACTCTCCATGTCTGAGCAAAAGAATCAGATCTGGTTTGAAGTGTGGGTCTAACAAGGGACAGCTAGGATGATCCTGGTTGAAAGATCACACTGCTCTTTCCTCCAGTTTTGTTTCTGCCTGGCAACTTCTGAAAAACATTTGAAAAGTTTAAGGAATAACATTCAGTTGCATACTACAGATGAAGTTTGTTGGCATTTACTTTGTGGTGACCTGTGATCAAAAGGCTGGGGTACATTGTTTAATGTGCTTATGAGCATGTATATCTGAACGAGGAAGGTTGGTTTTATGAGATGCTGCCATGATATACAGAGTAGAGAGAGACTATAATAGAGATTTTTTGCCCCCCTCCTCTTCTGTTTTCCCCTGCTCTATACAGATTTCCTAATGGTCAGAGTTTGCATCTCAGATGTTCATGCTCAGATTTCTGCTCTGAACTGAGTGAGGAAAAAAGGTTTAGATCCTGGATCTAAACTCTGGGGTGAACTCTGGTGACAGCTCATCTTGGACATGAGATGCTTCTTTATGAAATTCTTGCTCAATTTTTTTTTCATTATTTTTTCATTTATTAGAAACTAACAACAAAAAACCAGAGGTAACAAACTCTTCCTCTGCATCCCATGCAGCTCTGCTCTGTAACAGTTCTTGGAAATGGTAGTGCAAATGATGACCTGAGAGTTTATGATGGACAAAGCATGAAAAAAATGCAAGGGCTCTAGAGACTTGACTCTAGAGCCTTGATGCTGAGACCACTGCCTTGGTGAGTGTTCAATGCCCAACCACCCTCTGGGTGAAAAACCTTTCTCTAATATCCAGCCTAAACCTCCCCTGACACAACTTCAGGCCATTCCCTCATGTATGACATCTAAAAAATTTGCAACTCAGAATACCTAAAATCAGAACATTCCTTCTGATATACTAAAAATATGAATGTGTATTTTAAAATGAGATATTTGCTGTTACATTTTACCAATTATGAATGTTCTTCCAGTCAAATTGGTGAATTGAATGTAGCTTTGATAGTTTACTAATTGCTAGCTTGACTTAAGTCTTATCCAAGATTTGTTTTACTCACCATAGTAATTCTACTGAGATACTGAGCACTCAGATCTTCTCTCATTGAGACTGATCAGACAACATTAGTCACTTTAGAGTTTGGTTCTCTAAAAAAACGTATTTTTGCGGCATTGTGGAACTTCTATGAATATCAGTCTTATCTGTTTGGATAACCTTCTTTCATTCAAGTGTGGTTGTGCTATGTGCAACCTAATTTCTGGTGTAATGATTAGGAGCACACTGACTCAGGTGTTTGTCTCCCCTCAGGATATTCTCATAATTATTTGAAGGGATAATGTGTACGCTTCTTCCAGTTATGTAATTTTTCTATTACATTTAATCTTACCTTTTTAATCTCTTTTCCTCAGCAACCTCATCTTTTTATGAATAAACAATATTGTCAGAGACTCTGAAAATAATACCTTAATGCCTTTGTGAAATACTCTCAGACGATGACAGAAATGATATAAAAAAGACATCAAATTGCCAGTATTTGAAAAGAAGGAACTAAGTGTATGAAAATAAGTCCTAGTCCTGCCTCTTTGTTATCTGACAGGACCTGACACTCACTCTGCTTCCAGAGACACAGAAGAGGCAGCAAAAGCTAAAGTAGATAGATTAGAGTTTGGATTTCCTTTCTCAAGAATATTGTATAAATTTGAGATAAGAGATAAATACAGTGCTTCTATCTTCAAGGTGACTTTAACTGTGATTTTAATGCAGGTAAAAATGGATAGAAATTATGAAATCAAGCAGCAACTGGTTTTGGCAAATTGTAGATACAGCGTATCTCTATGCAGAAGAGTGGAAAATCATTTTCAACTTAGATTCCCTTCTACAACTTACCATCTCTTTCTGTAAGTATTTGGTAATTTGTGCAATTTTCAGAGAAATTTTCAGTTAAATTATTCCAATAAAGTACTGTATTGTTCTATGCAAGGTAAGACTCTTCTTCCAATGTCAGATTGTTGTCTCACATTTTTATTTTTTCTAACAACATTTCTCATTTGATGGCCAGATGGTTGTCCAAAGGTAACATCTCAAAACTTTCCTCATCCCTTCTCATTTCACTTATCTCTGCGAAGTTTCTTGCAAATTTATTCCATGCAAAGACTGACAAAATCAACTTTCAGAGTTCACCTTTCCTTCCCTTGCAGGATTCTCTCCTCAGTGCTGTGGATATTGACGTTTCTGGTTTGTTCTCCGCTCTTTTTCAGTTCTTTGGCTTGGACTTTTTAAACCCCTTCTTGATTACTTCATCAGACTTTGAACCTCATTCTCCTTTTGTTCATTTCTTCTCACCTTAAATAAACGCTGGTGACCCATTTGCCTCTGCCTGGGGCATCTCAACTGTATTTCCACTACAGATTTTCTAAAATTTAGTTTCAATCCTGGGAAATCTACTTTTCCAAATTATTTCCAAGCCTTTTAGTTTTGTTTCCTGACAAAGCTCTGTTCCCTGAGCTGCTAATTTCCTCTTATGCTGTCATCCACACTTGTCCTGAGACTTGTACTTTCCCTGGCCTTCTTGCCTCTATTCTCAATAGACTGTCCTCTGACTCTTTCTGTCAATGTACAAACAGAATTATTCTCCTCGTCTTTCCTCTTGACACCATAATTTTTTACAATAATTATAAGCAAGAACTTCTTGACCCAAAAGCTTAAACCACAATAAGCTTAGTGTGTTCACAGTGTGTAGAGGTGTAAGTTGAATAGTTTTCTGTAAGAATCAGAAGTATTTGTAATACATATTTAGAGGATAACCATATTATTCTAAAATAGTAATGTGTGGAAAACCAAGTAACTACAGTAAAAGACTTTTCTTAGTTGTAATAAAGAGTACAACTGCCAAGGGAATGTTAGAGGCATATACATGGTAAATTACATCCACATTGATTTAAATTGGTTTTAGAATTAGTCTGTAACCACAGAGTACTCCCACTGAGCCATGTGTTGTAAAGCTAAATGGAAGAGCACTGCTTCGGAATGACTAAGCATAACATAAGAAAAAATAAAATGGTGCATTAAAAAGAAAGAAGGCTGTAGTTTACTTTTTAGAGAAGATTCCCAGATTGTCTCCAACCTGCAGATGGTTTTGCTAAGCTTGTGCCAAATGAGTCCAGGTGACTGACTCCTCAATGGCAGTCTTGTTTCTTTCCTGCTCCAGCAGCCCCCCTTAAGGCTGGCATTAGGTGGCCTTGGTGCTTCCCACCCAGAGATGACTATTCCATTGCAGTCCGTTGTAGCAGATGAGGGACAAATCAGAGGAATGAAGTAAGTGAAGTGATGGGACTTCAAGTAGTCAGGGATAAACTAATCAACAGGAGGTCTGATCCTGCTACCCCCTTCCTACTTTCTTCAGCTGTTTCTCAAAGCTTAATTTTCTTGTCTCCCTCCTGCTGTTTGACCCTAGGTAATGTTGTCTGCGAACATTTAATTCCCTCTTTCTCTCATCAAATTAGCTACATGTTTACCTCAAGCTCACATCTGTCCCCACCTTTGGCACCTGCATTCAGGTGGGCAGCCATCAAACAACCTCGGTAGTGCTAAAACAGCTCCTGCCTGCTGCCCTTACCCGTGCCTGTCAGGCCCATAGTCTTCTTGCCTTGACTGGAGCAGCTTCTGGACAACATCTCAGCCTCACAGATTGTCCTTCTTTAGCACTTCTGTAAAAGATTTCCATACAGAAGATTTTATCTCCAGCTTATTCAGTCTCTCCTCTGTCTCAGCTACAGCAACAACTCTGACTCTGGCACTGACAAATAGCATTCTGCTCCACTTGTAGCCATGGAGGATAGTGCTGAAAAGACCAGTTTCTTTCATTACCCTTTTCTTGCATATTTTCTTTTCCTATGCTGCATCAGAAATAACTGCTTTTGCCTTCCAGGTCCTTTAGAGTCCAACCCTATCATAGCTGTTACCACTCATTCACTGTCAGGATGCTGCCTCTTGCCTTTGATCAACCTGCTACAACAGTTTCCACTGCCTACTTGTTAAATTTTTAAACAGCCACTTGTGTATGTACTCCTGAGCTACCTGTCATGCTTGGAGGAGCTTCTCCATCCAGAAACCTAAACTAAACAGACACTTTCCCTCCCGCTGTTTCAAAACTGCAAGTTCAAAGCCCTAAATGTTGTTGTCCCTTGGCTACTGTCCACAGCAGAAGTAGCTGAGCCCTTGAAATGCCTGAGCTGAGGGTGGTGGGCATTTAGCATACAAAGCCTGGAGGGATGGCACACTGCCCCTGGGGCACAGGGCATGAGGGACATTCCCTCTTGCATTCCCTGATGCAGCAAGCAGGATGGTGCTGTGGGAAATTAAGAAGACCACAGTAAGAAGTTACTTATCTCCTGATGACACAGCAAGTATTCCGGCTCAATATGTAAAGATGTCTCTTTAACAAGCTTTTGTGGAGTAATGTAAGCTATGCTTTTCTGTCTTTTGCCAAAAAAACACTCGGGTTTGCTGCCTCTTTTGCCTTCTCTAGTGTGACTACTAATTGACTTTCTGCATCACAAGTGCTGAAAAGCAAACATGAACATGGTCTATTGTTGTAACATGTAACATAGACAGGTAGAGGCAGCTTCTCACACTCCTTTTAAAATAAACACAAAAGAAAAAGGAGAGAGTGACTTGCCAAAGAAGTGAACAGTATGATGGTTGCTGAAATTGAAACACTTTAGGAAAGTTTAAGCAGAAAGGTGTAAGTTTAATGGAAGGCAAAATGAAACAAAGCAGAGAGGAGTAGACTGAAGGGGAGGCAGAGGAAAATTCAGCTCAGTATGAAGGAGTCTCACTTTGATTAAAATCCTGTCTGGCCTGTATAAAACTGACTCTTGCATCTAGTTGTGCTCACTACCATTCTCCCAAACTTGGGTAAGGTGAGATGTGACCAAATAGCTTCAGAAATCTAAAAACACAACAAGTTATACATTCAGATGCTGGATGGGAGAGTTGCTGCAGCTGGGGCAAGTGGCAACCTACCCCTTCAGTCTGTCTCTGACCTTCTCTACAATGCTTTCAAGAGCAGACACAGGGAACTACCAGGTCTTTAATCTTGTTCTCCAGCAAGGTAAAAGAACTCCTCTGTAAGGTTTGGAGGGAAAAAAAAAATATTAAAGAAAGAATTAATTCTTGTTAAGGCAAAAAAAAAAAAAAGGAGTTTGTTTACTTGAATGTTAGTAATTTTGTAATAAGTTAATATAATAAAATCATTTAGTTTTGTTAACAAAAAATACTTAACAGAAGGCATTTTCTTTCCTTAAAATTTTTATATTTAATATTTTAAAAGTTCCATAGATAATCACTTTTGGCTGTAAAAATGTTCAGACCAGCACTAAGTCTCAGTTTGCAGTATTTATCTATTATGAAGTAAGTTAAAATATGAAATTCTTATTAAAGTGAAAATCGATTTCTCAATGAAAAAATATATATATATACATATATATATATATACACGGATCTGTTGTTTAGTATAAAGAGGCATTGTCTTCAGCCAGTAGTAGACTTTCTTCAGAACTGTACTGTAAAAAAATGTAGTGAACTTTGGATCAATTTCTTTTGCAAAATTGCAAAAGAAAATTGCATTTTCAAAATGGTGTAAGAAAGCTTCATCAGTCGAAGGGTACTAATGGTCTTCATTAAACCCCATGCAAAACATTTGGAAAGCTGTGAAGCTATTGGAGCAGTATACTTTGCTAATTAGGAATTATAGAGGTGTGTGGAAAAGTTAAACAGAGCATAACAATGTGGGGTGAAGAGGAGGAAATTCTTTCAGAAACAAGGAAAGCTAAGAGTGGTGCACTGCTCAGACTAGACAAGGAGTTAAAGCTGTCAACCACGGTGCAGAAAAGGTAAAAGAACCCAATAAATGTTTCTGTTCTGATTTGGAAAGAACCAATGTGATATAGTCGTATCTGACAGTGATAAGGACTACTTTCTACTCGATCAATAAACTGGGAGATTGTTAAATGGCAACTGTCAGACCTAAAGGGTTTTTTGAATTTACAGGTCCAGATACCATGCACCCAAGCATTAAGAGGGCTTACTGAGAAATCCTCTGAACCATAATGGTGATTTTAAAGAAACCACTGAACAATGAAGAAGTTCCAGAGCAATAAAGAAAATTTAATGCACACATAATTTATGTGAGTAAATGTGTTACCATAAGTTGAGTTGGTAACCTGCTAATAATCTCAGACCAAAACTTGGAAAAGCTGACTTGGAACTCAACCAGCAAAGATAAGTATGACAAATATATGTACACTGTTGTGCCACGTTATTAACTGTTTAACTGAGGGAGAATCTAAGTGTAAGGATAAATCATCATCATTCACTAGTTCATTCTCTCAGTGCTTTCCCTTCCCCAGTGCTATTCAGTATTTCTAATAAAACAGCAACAAGCACCACTGGGCAATTCTTTTCATACCTTGGGCACAGGACATGAGGTAGTTGTTCCCAAGTGTGTGTTCAGAGAGCAACTGGAGCCAAGCAGGTGCATGGGTTTTGTTAGTGTGTGCAAGGCTTGAGAGATCACTGAAAACTCAGCATTTTGAGTTCAATAAACTCAGTCAGGGAATAGAAATAATTAGTAGCACAGCCATTTTACATGATTCAGAAATCTTCCTCTCATATGCAGTTCCCACAAATGTGCTCTTTTGAGCTAAACATGCTTTCAAAACTGTCACTTACTTCACCCTGAAGGGTGAGATGAAGCTTAGGTCACTTTGATGCAGACCCTGGGCCAAGATTACACCTACCCTCAGGAGTTACAGTCCTAACTTGCTTCAGAGCTTCTTGTGCTTCACCTTGAAGTGCTCAAATAATGTGTGGGCTCCTGTAATAAAGTGTAGTTTTTCACAACTGGTAAAAAGCAGACTGGATATGTGCAGGAAAGACACAGACACATCTGCTGCTAACAAAGAAACCTTGTCCCAGTACAGGGTTTGCACACCTCAGTCCCTTCACTAGTGGCCCCGTGTAGTTTTTGACTCTTTGCTTCAGTTTTCTTGAGCATAGCACCCAATTAGGCCATAAAGATAATTGGGTACTAATACTCTGTAAAATGCCTTTACTACAAATTAAATTTTTATGATATGCCTACTCAATACCATGCATTTGATTCGTGATATGTTACTAATGACAACAGGAACTTCTACATTTACCCTCAGAGTGGAGGTCTGTACACCATAGCCTAAGCAGATGAACTTAATCCCAGAAAAGAAAGATAGAGAAAGGCAAGTCTTGCAATCTATTTGGAAAGCCAATAAAAATGTGGGGTTTGTGTTGACATTGTAAGTGCACCATCTGTAAAGAAAATAAAACTCTTTTTGTAGCAGTAAAGCCTACAGCACGTGTCAGTAATGGATCAAATATGAAAAGTAATTTTTAATAAGTGTGAATCAAAGAGGGATTAGAAAAGCTCAAGGGATTTGGAGATGAGAGTTCAGTTCAGGGAATTCCACAGCTCAGGGGCATAACAGGTGAATGCTCTGCTACTCATGGATGAGAAACCTGGCAAGGGGGCTGATGAATTTGAGATTTATTATGAGAAAGTACAGACTGAGGGTATGTATCAATGGCGACCAGTTTTGATAGGTATGAAAGAGATGATTCAGACAGGTAATGAAAAACTCAGAACAAAATTTTAAAGTCAATGCATTGACTGATAGGAAGCAGGTATAAATCTGCCATAGCTGAAGTAATGCAATTGGATTTATTGCCATAAGCAAACATATGGGATGCTGCATACTGAACAACGGGGTCATTTGTGAATAGTGTTCCGTATAGTGTATGCCTATTACTGTAATCTAAAAGCAATAAAAATGGGGTTTAGAGTGGGGCAGACAGCACAGAGAGCAGCAGTAATTCCTGCCTTGCACCTGCAAAGTGGAAACATGTCACCTAAGAGGCTGCTTTTGAGAAAACCTTTTAAGAAGTTAACAGTAAATGAACTGAGGAACCAAAGAAGGATACAAAGGTAAAAGTTTTGGAGGATTCATTAGATGTACACAACTGCCACCAGATGGGAAAACAGAATATGACAAACAGTGTGCAATGAAAGACAGAAAGGAGGAAGGTGAATTTGGGGATTTGATTTCAGAAAGCAGTGTCTTATGCACCCATTACAAGGAATGCCTTCTAGCTCCTTTGCATGTGGAAATGTGCATGCTTTTTTTTCCTCGTTCCTCCACCCCCCTCCCTCCCTTACTTTTTTTTCAGTGATTGACAGCCCACAGTTTGAAGAGAAGCTTAGAGAGAAATCCATAACATTTTTTGTCATACATTATGAGCTGAGTAATGTCTTGAGAGAGTTTTAGGGTAGCTGGGGCCTGCAAAGAATTGGAATATGGATCCTCCACAAGAGATTTTTATACAGTGTAGTAGGTAAGAACCAGATCATGGAGGTCTGTACTGAAACTGTGTATTGTTTAGAAATAACGTTATTCTTTGAGGGGTCACTCAGATAACATTTAGTTAAAGCTCTGATTTACAATGTTGTAAGTTCTTGTGCATTTTCTTACCTTTATTGTTGGCTTCATTTTTTATGTTTTCCTAGACTTACAGAAAAAGACTTTAAAGTATGATGTTTTTTTGTCCCTGGACAGAATTCAGTGGTGGAGAGCTACAGCACTTATTACTGCTACAGATATTACTGCTGCCTCCTTTTTGGAAACCTCTCTGTAACAGGTTTGTCATGGAGATGTTGCATTTCAAAGTAGAGTGATACTTATTTTTGTGACTAACTGATCTATGTTGCATAAAAATTATAATGCTCTTTACCTGTGAAGCCTTATGCGTCAGAATATTCCAGTATTTTATTGTCAAGTCTTCAAAGATTTTTAGTATTAGACTTTGGTGAATGTGGTATCTCGTGGAATTGTGATCTAGTATTACAATGTAGTTCATGGAGCAGGTTCTGAATGGAATTACCAGATGACTGATACATCCATACTCAGGAGGTACAACACTGAACTGTGTGTGGTTGCAATTCCACTGCCTTGGCATCCTAGAGATATGATTTTGAGTCTCATGATTTCAGTTCATTTTCGTTCAAAAGAACTGATGATCTATTTGGCCACAGAAAGGATAATTCCCGCATAACTTTCTTACTCTGTACACACGATCACGTTGTGGTTAATAAGTTTAGGAAAGGCAGCATGTTCTTTTTTAACTCTTACTCAGAAATAATAATGTCCCCTAAAATTATTCTAGCTGGCATTTAATTTTCATTACCATGCCATTTTACTGCCCTACTATCACCCATTAGACATGAAAATAACTTTGATATCTTTGGCAATCATTTTTGATCTCTTGATGGCTTTGCAACTCTGTTAAGCAAAAGGGCTTTTATGTCCAAATGGTAAAATAATCTATTGTATGAGATCTTTCTGTTTATAAGGAAATGAGATAACTTTGCTAAATAACAGGTAAGAGCTCTCTAAGCTCTCTGAATACTAATTGAGGAGTTTTTGTCTTTTTTTTAATACTAGAAATGTAGTCCACTTAGAATCAGATTTATGAACACATTTGGGTGCTTAAATCCTACCAATATCAGAGATATTTGAAAGTCTATACATCTTTGAGAAAATACATTTAGTCACCTGCTTACTAGTTCCACAACATCAGGAAAATCAAGCAGCCTATAGCAATATTTTGACTCCTTCAACCGTTTTTTATTACATACTCTTGACTGGAAGAGATAATTAATTCTCTATCAATACTTGCCAAGACATGTTTTTGATTAAGTTTCCATTCTTTATTTCTTTATTTAAATTGCTTAGATACTTTAACTCTCCAAAAACATTATTTTGCTGTTCAACCACTGCTCTATAGAGGTTTTTTTCTTAAAATTGGGTAACTTGCACTCAATGCACTTCTTGTCAATGTACGTATGTGATTTATTTAGCTAAAGCTTGGGATCCCTTCAGGAAAGCTTTGTGGAGCTTTGAGGAAGCTTTGAGGAAGTATGGAGCTCATTAGGCTGTTGCTATTAAAGGTCATATTTTGACTCCTGATTATTTGTAGAACTCCAACAGATGGTGTGAATTAGTGACTTTTCTTCTTTCTAGAAAACATAAAATGAAAGAGCTGATGAATATAGAAGAAACCTGCAGATTGGTGAATGGCTGGGAGAAGATGAGTAAAAATTGATTGCCTGTCATCTTATTCAGTGTAATAACATGGGGATATGGAATTAGGTCAACAGATACCTGGTTCAAAAAAACTAATGTGGGATGGGGGGAATGCAGAGGAAGAAACATTTGTAACCCAATCTCAAAAACTAGATTTTTTTCTAATACCTGGCTTAAACCTACTCCCTTTCAGTTTGAAGCCAACCCCCCTTGTCCTGTCACTACATGCTGTGTGCCCTGCCTTATGGATGTGGGGGTGTGTGATGTGGATCAGTAACAAAAGGAGTGGGGGATGTGAGTGGTGGAGGAATGGGCTCAGAGCACTATCCCCATCTCATGGGGCCACACTCCTGCCCCGGGGTCCTGAGGGAGGGTGCTGCTCCCCACAGCACATAGGGAGTGTGTTGGAGTGGGTTTTCAGGTCTATTTATATTTACATTTATATTTTTTATTTTCCTTTTCTTTTTTTTTTCTTTCCCTCAAGAGAGAAGAACTAAGCAGTGCCACCTTGCATCCTTTGAGGAGCTGTGTGAGTGTACCCCTATACATACCCATGTACATGTGTGAGCATATTTGAAGGATTCAAATAAGTGATGCAGAGCCAAGAGTGTGGTGTGTCTTGATTGTTGGGGCTGTAGCACACTGAGCTGGCACCGTGAGGAACTGCACATGCAGCTCCATCCTGTGCTGCTCAGGGTATGCAGCCACCTGGGTTTTGCAGTTGCAAACACTATGCGATCAATCATTAATTAGTTATGTTATGAATTCATAGTTCATATGGCTTAGCAGTGAAGGTCAAATGCAAAAATTTGTTAAAGTGCCCCCAGTGAAAGGGCACGATCAATTGTTGTCACATTTTAATTAACATTCTTGTATATGGTTCTTTCCCTTTTTTTCTCAGCCCCCGTCTCCAGCATTCATATTAACCAGACCATCTGCTTAACCACGCTAGTTATGACCTTCAGAAAGAAGCAAGAGTACATATTTATGGTTTTTTCTTTCTTTTTTTATATTTACTATTACGGAAATTATTGTAATAAACATTTGAACCTTTTAGTAGATCCTTTCAATAGGGTGAACCTTACAGATATTAGAGTAATTCAGCAGTTTTCAGAAAAATAAAATCAACCAAAAAGTTACTTTTCTGATAAACATTTAAAAAGACTGAGTTAAGGAAAGCATTGATTTAGATGATTTTCTTTTAAAATCACAATTGTGTTAAGAAGTAGAATTCACTGTAAATGTGTGCAGCAGAGGAGTCAATGGAAGTTATCAACTACATTTCTAGGTTCGGGTTCCTGGCTTGAGACAATACATTACTTTAGCCACAGTCTTACCAGCAATGGACTGATGCCACCCAGAATTTTATCTTGTCTCATGGCTATGTTTAAACAGCACAGTTAAAGCAGTATTGAAGTGGACCTTTGCATCTTAAAAAGGAATATTTATACATACATATATATATATATATATATATATATGTTAGCTCACTGGAAGAGATACTTGTCTCACACGACTGATTCACTATTCTGTCTATCCTTCCAAAGGCTCCTTTTCTTATCTAAGAAGTTCATCTTGATTCTTTGAATGGTCTTTTCTTCAAATAAATAAAATATTAGGGAAGCTGCTGCCAGCAGAAATGTAGCTGTGCATTGTTCCCGTTTCTTTTGTTGTCTCACTTGAAGCAGGTTTAGTGTGGGCTACATCTCTCCGATTAGCATACAGTAGGAAGGATTTTCTTAAACAAGACATTGGTTGTGTGATGACAAAAGCTGACCAGCTCTCTGAGTAAGGCACTGTTATAATTAAAATGGAAAAGCAAATCAATTTTATGAAACATCGAAAGCCTATTCCATTTTGCAGTAAAATGAATGTGAGACTAGGTTTTCACGGAGGAAGAAATACTTCAAATAGGCTACTACTGAGTATTTAAAGCATGGAGTGAGGATGGCTGAACTAGATTCTATGCTTTGCCTCATTTGGAGCAGAGGGGTTTTATTAATTTTTGCCCATTCTGATTCAAGCAATTGTTATTTCAGATCTGAGAGATTCTTTCCACAATCTATCCTTTCCTAGCTCTCCATCCAGGACTTCTGTGTGTAAGAATTCATCCTAGCAAATATTTAATTGAAATTTATTCATTTTCACAAAACTTTTAACTTCAGCCAAATTGCATTTTTCCTAGCAGAAAAAAATATTAAGGAAAAAAATTATTTTGTAATTATATTCGGTACATAGTAATTGGGAAGAGAGTATACAAGATTATAATGGTAAATCAGAGAGTCTGATTTACAAAGTCTTTTACTCTCTTGCATAGAGCAATAGTAAGCCTCATTTCTCTTAGAAAGACATGGCACTTGTCCAGACTCCAGATGTGGTCTATGTCTCTGTATATGACGGTCACTAAAATGATCAATATTGAATGTTCAATGGAAGAAGATTGCATGCATAGCATAATTAGGTTGCTTAGGTGACCAGCCTTTGAATAAACCAATTTCTAATAAACAGTGAGTCGATTTGCTTATACATGCCACTTATGCATTACAGCTTACATTTTCTTGTGCCAGGGTAAGTTTTATCCATGAAATATCCCAAGGCGAGGTTTTAGTGAGGGAAGAAGTTAGTTTGGTTAGTTTAAAACATATCTGCCATTGGAATTTTGATATTCTAGTTGTTTTTCTCTTGATATTTTAGTCAGCAGATTTTTGATTCCTGGTGGTTCTGGTGATTTTAAATTTCTTTTTCCATCTCCCAACAACTCAGTTCTTTCTTGGCAGGAGACTATGTCTATTTTTCCCACTCTGGATGTGGATCTTGCTGTAGTTATTCCAGTGGTGTAGTCTGAGTACAAAACTGGTAGGGCGCATGCCAGTGAGTGAAGACTGCTAAAATGCATTGTTGTACATCATGCAATATTATCAGGCTGTCTTTTGTCAGAACTAATAAGGTGGGTCTTTAATGAATGAATCGGGTTAACTCATCTGTAAAGAAGGCTCTGCAATCTGGGGTTGCTCAGATGGCTCATTGGCCTGGTGGAGAATACACCTGCTAAAACATCATGTTTTCTGCCAGATGACTGTGCTGACCTGCCTCCCTGGAGAAAATCCTGTTTCTGCACACGAGAGAGGGCAGGGGAGCAGCCGGGAGTGGGAGCTGGAGAGAGGCAGCGTGGATGGATGCAGTTTGGCACACAGGGGACTGTGTCTCAAGGCAGCAGGCAGAAGAGCAAAGTGAGCTGCGACTGGCATTCTGAGCCTCGTGTCAAGACATTGCAGGCAGCCTGTGAGATCACTGCCCTGCAGCATCCAAGGCACCTTGGGGGGTTTAGTTCTCTCTTGGCTGTCTCCTGCAGCACCTCCTGCCCCCACGTGTCTTCGCTGTGTCAGACCTTAAATTCTGAATGCCCATTTCTTTTTCCATCTTCGTTTCTGGAAGAAGCTGAGCGTTGTTACTATTTTCTGTGCAGAAGTCAGGAGGAACATGAAATGATTTAGTCTTTCCTGCATACGCAACTCACTCATGTCTGCAAAAATTACCTCAGGTGGCCAGTTATCAATAGTAGTTTCTCAGTGACAAGTAGTGTCCCTTAGAGGTCCATATTGGAACCAGTGTTATTTAATATCTTCACTAATCACATAGAGAAAGGGATCGAGAAAATGCACCCTCAGAAAACTTTCTGTCGACATGCCTGAAGGATGGGATGCCATCCAGAGATACCTGGATAAGCTCAAGAAATGAGCTCATAGGAATCTCATGAGGTTTAATAGGAGCAAGTGCAAGGTGCTGCAACTTGGTATCAGTCCAAGCTGGGTGGATGAACAGATCAAAAGCAGCTCAAGATCAAGAGCTTGCCAAGGACTTGGGGGTGCTTGTGGATGAGAGGCTGGACATGAGCAAGCTGTGTGCTGACAACCCCAAAAGCCAGTCATACCCTGGGCTGTATCAGAAGCAGAGTGGGCTCTGCAGAACAGCTGTTCGAGGGAGGGGGTTCTGCCTCTGAACTCTGCTCTGGTGAGACCCCACCTGCAGTGCTGCATCCAGCTCTGGGGTCCCCAGCACAGGAAGGACATGGACCTGTTGGAGTGAACCCAGAGGAGGCCACCAGGATGATTAGAGGGATGGAGCACCTCTCCTGTGAGGAAAAACTGAGAGAATTGAATTTCTTCAGCCTGGAAAAGAGACAGTTTAGAAGTGACCTAATTGCAGCCTTCCAGTTGCCTTTACAAGAAAGATGGAGAGGGACTTTTTACAAGGTCATGAAGTGACAGAACAAGGCGAAAGTGTTTCAAACTAAAAGAGAGTAGGTTTAGATTAGATATTAAAAGAAAAATTCTTCCCTGTGCGGGTGGTAAGGCACTGGCACAGGTTGCCCAGAGAAGCTGTGGATGCCCCATTCCTGACAGTGTATAAGGCTATGTTGGATGAGGCTCTGAGAAACCCGGTCTGGTGAAAGGTGTCCCTGCCCATGGCAGGGGGTTGGAACGAGATGATCTTGAGGTCCCTTCCAACCCAAATCATTTTATAATTCTATTATTCTGCCTACACTTGTTTGTACAGGCTTGAGGAACGTACATAACTGAAGCTTGAGTTTTAAGATACAGTAAAAATTGCATTCATTAACACAGCTTTTACATGCATAATTAAATTGTAGTCCACTGTCTGTTCTCACCCCACTCAGCTTCAATGTACATGGTGTTATGCATGATCTTACATGCTGTGGACTTGCATTTTGAAATACTTCATCCTCTGAATAACAAGGAGAATAACCTTGGACCTGTACCTACTCAGTAAGGGAAGAATCAACATATAAGAGACTAGTAGTCTAAACAGCCTTTGAATCTGTTTACACACACAGCACAGTTTCTGCTTTTGTCTTTACCATTTTTTTTATTGCTACCCCTTTTTTTTTTTAATTTTGCCTTCCTCTCCTTTGCTTGTTGGCTACCTATCTTTGTGTCTTTCTGTAGATTCACTTTCTTTTTAGATACTTTTAAAATCTTCACTGCCTGCAACTTTTCTTCCAAAGCATTTATTTGTATGAGTTGTAGTGTCTGCCATATTTTCAATACAAGGAGAGATTTTATTTACTGAAACAATGCAAGCTACTGTTTTGCAACTAGCTGATGTTTACTCATAATAACAGTGTTTTTCCCATTGTACAATCTGAGTTTTGTATCCCTGTGTTCAATATGATTTTTTAAAACCATTTATTTAATGAACTACAGTTATCATATTAACTTATGTATCAATGTGTAAGCTGTAAGTCATAAAAGTTTTCCTTACTCAAGGAGGTAAACACAACCTTTGTCTTGAATAGTTCCCATAAAGGAATTTTGTTCTTTGTTCACTGTGCATATGATGAATATTTTGTTTCTCTTTAGGTAGTTTCAGTTCTTTGACCGCAGGCTTCTGCAAAATGTTTTCATTTCAAGTATAATGACTCCATCCAAGCATAGAGTACTGCTCAGGTTTTATTTCCTTGTCAAGATTTTGAGTAAGCTTTCATGCTGTCTTATATCAACTCATTCCAGAACTATTTTGCAGATATCTCTCTTTAGACTTCATCACTATCCGGCACCATCATTTTATGTCCATCTGTTTTCATTCTATTATTTATGATACTGCCTTCTTTACTTAGTTAATTAATTGCTTAATAATTTTATTACTATTAGTTATCTAAGCACTCTCTTTCTCAGATCTTGATTTCTAATGCCATTACTGTTTGACCCCATATTATGTTTTCACAAACTCTCTAACTCAACATGACTTTGACTGGATTTCAGATTTATTTGTGCCCAGTAATACAGGAAACAGGTAATTCCGACAAGGCCCCAGACTAGCAGGTAAAGCTGTCTGGACCTTTTTTGTTTTGTTTTTTGTTTGTTTGTTTGTTTGGGGTTTTTTGACTCTGAGAGTGAGCTTCCCAAGGAAGCTCAAAGATTTTTATGTTAAAGAAAATTCATGGAGTTTTAAATTATAAATTAATTGGTTTAACTTTTTAAAGAGGTAAATCCAGACAAACCAGGGCAGGCAGAAAAGGAGACTAAAACCTTTATAACTGCCTTTTCCCCCAGCCCCAGTGTCCTTGCAGAAAGGTCTATATTTCCAGGCTGGATTTTAGCCAATTTTGGATTGTAGCAAATCCTACACAGCTCCCTATGGAGGATAAGTGACAGTAGGCTTTTTACACTATGTTCTCCCAATGTTTTATACATTTCAACATCATTCTTCTTGTCCTTGAATTTGCTGCCTTCGTTCAACCCTTGCAGGAGACTCAGTGGTTTCTTTCCACTAGAAAGGCAGCATGAACCATTTTTCTTTTTGTCTCAAAACAACAATATATACAAATTTAGAGCAGGAAAAACAGAGAGACAATTATTGCAATACTTAACTCACAGGTGACAAAAAAGCTGCAAAAGATGCAGCAGCTGGTATCTGGCGTGTTTCTAAAATCCATCAGTGACATCAGCAGCCCTCTCAAACCAGCCTTCCCAGTCTCCTAAGGCCAATTATAAGTACAAGTTAACCATGACATGCTGGCAGTTTTTATAGTAGTTGAAAGTAAGGATTTGTTTGGCAACTGTATAGTTTGATTGCCAAGGTAAAGGAAAACCTTTCCTGTCATTTTCCTTTCTCATTTTCTGGTATCTGAAGAGTAAAAGCAGTGTTATGCCTCTTTTGTAGTTGTATCCCAAAGGCTACTAGATCATTAAATTAAACAGAGCGGGATCCAGTAGGGTATTTTTGTTTGGTCCAACCTACCATGCAGCTGCACATAGACAGTGCTGACCAAAGTGGAAAGGGTAGGAACATACCCAGGAAAAAGTTGCCCCTTTCACCAGCAGCGTGATCCTAGATTAACATAAACCATATGTGAAAACACGTCCCAGTTTAGAGGTGTGAAGCCCACTAAATTCAGCCTTAGGGATGACCATTCCCAAAATGCATGAAGTATGTGTGTTCCTGTTCAGGTGATCATCATCTCCTCTGTCTGAATGCCAGCAATTTCCAGACCAGAAACTATCCAGTTGCTCTATCATACTACATGAGCTCTCCATATACAAAATATTAATGCAGGTGTGTAACTTCTAGAGCGAGGTGATCTGCAGGTAGGTACTGTGGAGTGTAAGTAGAGGAGTTTGTGCATATCTGTCTAGATATCACAGAACCATAAAATGGCCTGGGTTGGAAGGCATCTTAGAGGTCATCTTGTTCCAACATCCCTGACATGGGCAGGGACAGCTTCCACTAGACCAGGTTGCTCAGAGTCCCATCCAACCTGTCCTTGAACACTTCCAGGGATGGGGCAGCCACAGCTTCACTGGGCAACCTGTTCCTGTGCCTCACCACCCTCCCAGTAAAGAATTTCTTCTTTTATATCTAATATAAATATATCCTCAGTTTAAAGCCATTCCCCTCTTATCATGATATGCTCTTGTAAAAAGTATGCTTCCCTAAATTCTTTATTTCTCAGAAATAGGTCTCTCTCACTGAGGGTTCTAGGTTACTGCTTCTCCTTTGCGTCTTTTGAAAAATGGGATCATATTTCTAAGACCCTTTAATATTATAGAAATTTTTACTCAGGACTTTTTTTTTGTTAATGTTAGAACATTTTTTCCCCTCCCATTCTTCCTCATTTTAGGTTTGTTTCAATTGGTTTCATTGTTGATTTTGGGGAGTGTTTTTGTTTGTTTGTTTTTTGTGGGTGGGCTTGGTTTTGGGTTTGGTTTTTGTTTTATAACTAATATTTTACTGATTGCTAAAGCAAAGAATATACTCTACAACTAGGAATTTGTTACTATTGTTAAATATTAAAATTTATGCTAATTTACAGTGCTTTTATTTTAAGGATGTTGTGTTTTTCTTCAGTGAGAAAGAAAATTTTCATTTCTTAAAAGAAAAATAGAAAGCAGTACAAACTGAAATTGGCAATGGGAGAAAGTTTCTTTTGTGCTTTGGGAGCAACTGCTGTGTTTCATTGTATCATGTATTGCAGAAATAATTTGTTTTCTCAGGCATAGGTGCATTTTAACAGCTGTATTCTGATGATGTTTTAATAAATATTTTAATTACATAAATTTAATGAAGACTTCTGAAAAAAATATCCAAACAAATTAAAAAATTCTTTGGATATGCTGTGCATAGTCCAACTTGTGCCCTTAAATGTGCTGATCAACATCTGTACCTTCCTTCCAACACTCCCTCAGGGGGTTCCTGCTGCAAAATGATTAAATTGAACAAAGATAAGACACTTCTAAATAGTCGATAGAAACTGTTCCTGCAGAGGCAGAAAAGGTCATGGAGAACAGTCTTTTGTATGTAAGATACTTAGGAGGTATTTTTAATGGGGCTTAAAGCAGCCAGTTGCAATGGATTGTGCATAGGCCAGAGTGGTCACATTAACACCACGGACCAGCTGGATTATTGGAGTCCAGCAGAGCAAGAGTTCAGGGGGTCTTACCTGACCCAGACGAAGGTATCTTTGCAAGGATCTGGGTGGTTTAGGAGATTTGATCCTCCCTTCCCTGTGAGCACTAATTTATGTCAAGATCTCAAAATCAGTTTTTAAATAAAAATGAGTTTTTTAATAAAAATGAGTTTTTTAATAAAGGTTCTACCTTTTCATGCCTGTATAACAGGTTTCATGTATATACCATAATCTGAGCAATAGGGTAGATTCTCAAAAGAATTCTGGAGGCAAGTTAGGCATTTAACAATGGATTTTTATATTTTAGGTGATTATGGAATTAGAGTCAGAGATGACTTGATTTTCCAAAACAGAAGCTGTGAATCATTTAGCAGTGTTCAAAATTCACGCAACCAGGTAAGAACTGATTGATCTGTAAAACTGGTTCTGACTGCTGCTACCCCCCACTGTAGGAAATACCTCTTGATTGAATGGCCAGTATTACAGTATTACAATGGCCAGTATGTTGACCCTACAAACCAGTTCAGGTAAATACAAACCATTTACTGTAGAGTTGTGAGACTGTTCTCTGCTCAATAAAGAAACGAGTTAAAAAGAGATAACTCACTCAAAGGAGCAATGTTTGAAATTGGAGCTGATAATGTCCATGTCTTTAAGCATTTATTTCTAATTTTTCTTACATATTTCTTTTTTGTTTTTTTTAAATTATGGATGTTTCTTGAATATACTAAAAATTAATATGTCAATTATTGGGATTATTTTCCATTGGGAAAGATGCCTTCTGCTTTATGAGTGGCACAGAAAACCCTTTACTTGCTGTCTTATTCTGTAACACACAGAGTAAACAATTTAAAAATGTCCCATTGTATGACTGTTTCCTCTCTTTTCTGAACAGAGTTATTTTTAAAACTACCTATTGATTTCCTTCTTTTCATTTTAAAACTCCCTGGAAATGACCTCCTCTGTCCTGCAAGCACCCCTGTTCATAAATGGTGGCTCAGTTTCACAGGTAAGTAAAAATTTTCTATTGATCCCTGAAGGACCACTGATGAGTTCCTCAGGGACCTGGGGCCAGAACAGGAAGCACTGCTGTAACAAGCACCTTTTGAGAGAAATACTGTGTGAAATAGAAGAGAGAACCTGCAAAATGTCGTTAAATTTATGTTTCCATCAAGATTTCAGAGAAACCAAACAAGTCTCCTGGACTTAGTTACATTTTTGTCATTCAATAATACATTTTTGTCGTTCAGTGATTCAATTCAATCCCAAATCACTTGGGATACTGGTGTAGGAAACCAAAAGAATAGAAAGCCACTATCACCTTAGGATAATTCCTGTGGAATCCTGATTTTAGTCTAAAAAATTTATTGTAGTTCTTCCATTGAAAAGATGTAATTGTGAGAAGAGGTCCAGAAGCATCTGGACTCTCAGCTTGAGTGTATTCTCATTTTAAAATAGAAATTCCTTGGGTGTTTCTTCCCCCTCTACTTCCTGATTGAAAAGATTGGGATGTTGTCAAAAAAACCAGACATGAAGCTTGTTGCAGAGGACTAATGCGTTTTATACCAGGGCTATTGCAAGACCAGCATTAGAAGGCACATATATTTGTATGAATACCTTTTGCCCACCTCAACAGATAAATCAAAGCTGCATATCATTGATTTAAAGTAAATATTTCATGGAGAAGGACACACGAAGGAGATCAAATTTTGGAGACTCAAATATTCCACAAGTGTTAAATTTATTAAGCATGAGGTTTTTTCTTTAATGTGGAGAAGACTTACAAGTATTATTTTCCAAAATGAGTTGTTGCAACAGCAAAAGTGCTTTCTTACAACATTAGATGTATATGTGTTTATTTATAAATGAGTTGAGAATATCAGCCATTATGTCTTGTTTTCCTGAGTTTTGTCAGTCATGCTGTGAAGCACATCAGTGACAAAGGTGGTTTCTTTGGAAATAAAGAACTATAGATTTATTTTTTTCATTTCCACAACAAGAGGTGTATGATTTCACATAGATTAAAAGTAATTTCCCAAGATGCTTCTTGTAAAATGAAATGATAGAATTATTGCACAAAATGTTTCCTTCCAGAAGCTTTGAAAAAAAATCAGAATTTTCATTCACAATAATTCTTGTCTACATCCATCAGCTGTATTTATATTCCAGACTGGATTGAAAAATCAATGCAAACATTTCTAAAATATTCTGTTTGTATGCTAATTGGCTCTTGCCATGCCAAGGTACAATATTGCTCAAAAAACCTAAAGGTGTTACATGGATTCTAATACTTTACCACAGTATAACCAACGTAGATGTCACTGTTAAGTTTGTGAACTCAACAGAAGGATAATATGTAAAGGTTAACCAATATCAGTAGAGAGGAGTATGGACAGAATCCAGAGAAATATCACTTATATTTTTTTTGTGGTTTGTCAAAGAACGCTTCAAGCGATTTTAAAAAATATAACTCCTGATAAGCAATTTCTCCTAAAAAATATAAAATGATTTTTTGCATGTTGACCAAAGTAACTGCATTTTAGCTCTGGTTCAGAGTTGAAGTGTACGTAGACTGCGGTGATTTATATTCCTGGTTGTTCTAACTTACAGGTTCCTGAGTGTATTGTTAAACTTAGTTGTTCAATGTTTTCACCTTTCTTGAGAGAGGAAACCAGCATATCTTAACACAGTCTAAAAGTCCTGTGGCACAAGTCCTCACCAGATGTGAAGGATCATATTTCCAAATTCACAGACTCAGAGAATGGTTAAGGTTGGACAGAACCTCTGAAGGTCATCTGGTCCAACCAAACCTGCTCAAGCAGAGCCATCTAGAACCAGCTGCCCAGGATTGTGTCCAGACAGTTTTTCAATATCTAAAATTCACTCCCTGTGGAGGAAGGGGTTGGGAAACAATGAGGAGAGACATAAATGTATTCCTCAGTATAAGGGTCTCAGAAAATTTACACATCACAATTTCTCTAACTGTGGTAGGTGACAGCAAGACAGCACAAAGCTGATGGTCGTTTGCCTATATGTCTGTTAAAAGCAAATGTACAAAAAACAAACAAACATAAGCTTTTAAACACTCAGACTCACAAGTTGTGGTGGTAAATTTTGTGAGTGCATAGTGAGAAAAATAGTGGCAAAATTGGATACTTTTTACAAAAGTATCTTTTCAGTCTACTGAAGTTGACTGCAGTATATATTTTTAATATATCATGCGTGTGTCTAATTTAAAAATGTAATGGTTTAAAAAAAATGTCCAGGAGACTTGAGACAAAATGAGAAAAAAACCCCAACTGTTTTGGTCTAAACACATAGAAGAAAACAAGATATCTTTTTTTCTCCTCCCCACAAAATTGAAATAAAAAATGGTGAGAACATCTCTAAAGCAACTACATATTTTGGGCACCTAATTGCAAAAATGTAAAAGAATATTATCATTAGTATGACAAATGGTTTCAGGTGTTATAACTGTGAGGAAAGGAAAAATTAGGCCTCTAGTCTTTATGAAAAGGGAGATTAAGAGGAAGTATGATGTAAGCATTCACTGTTCTGGGGAAAGTGCAATAGATGCAACAAAATTGCTGGAGAAATTCGACTTTTAAATATATTGCTTCCTTATAGAATAAAAATTATTTCTATGTGAAACAGAAAATACTTGGAAGTTTTGGAACCTTGAATATGCAAAATGCAGTTTGGAATACGGAAAGAAAAATTGTACATGTGGTATCTATAAGTTAGCAGGGTCTCCAAAGTTATAGTGGACTGTGTGAGAGATGACATCATGCTTCCAGAACAGATTCTTGAATAACTTTGTCATGATTTCTGCTTTTTTCATTTTCAGAAAGGGGTTTTATTCCCCAGTGTTGCAGACCCATGACCTGCACAGTTCTTAGATCTCATTCAAAGCAACTGAACAGTAGGATGCTCTAAAGAATGTTGCCCAAAATTTCTGGGAATGGGTTGGCCACTGGTTGACTCAACAGAGATCAGTTACTTAGCTGAAGAATTAATAATACAGATCTCAGAGTCTTAAATTCAGTCTCCCAACATCAAAGCAGTTGGAAATGATAATGCCAATATTGCACATCACAATGATGATTTAAGTCCTATGAACTGTGGAAATTTCGCCTGCCGTGTCTGACTTCCATCCAGGATCAAATGGTCCACTCCACTGAGAAGCAAAATAGCAGCTATTTACAGCATCTCCTAATAAGCCAACATCCTAGACTTGAGACAAGCTGGATGTTACAGGTTTACATCAGATTTGGTAGTACCTAGGGTTGGTTGCTTGCTCTTAGTAAATGAGAGGATGATTCTCCATTCTTGGAGACAGCTTAGACCTGTCTCTTGCTTTTGGCATTGCTGACAGTGACATAATGTTCTGTGTGATGAAGACTGCAAGACAAGAGACACTCTCACCATAACAGTCTGTTTTGCTTTCCCTGGAAGGAACAATTAAACTAAACAAAACTCTGACTACTTGCATTTTAAAAGCCGTGTAAGGATTGTTGTTCTGTTTTATTCTTAGCAACATTTCTTAGAGCTATAGGAGCTGGTGAGATATTTTGAACTTTGACATCACCAATATGCAAATGTAATTTTCTCTGCTTATCCTTCACAGTGTAGGAAAATATTATTGCTGCCAAGCTAACCCAGGCACTGGCTCATATTTGTTAGCAGATGAGGAACAGCTAATGAGACCAACACAGAACAAGGCTGAGCTCCTGCTGGTTGGCAAAAATGCACAAATAGGACCCCTGGCCATATTAAGAAGAATAGGAGAAATATTGTTCCTGTCCTGGTGGCATATTGAGATTGACTTAGAACAGGCAATATTAAATATATAATGAGAACCACTGCTTGAAATTCTAGAATGTCAGACTAAGTGGTTAAATATTTTGTGTAAAGATCCAAACTTCTTGAAGCCATTAAAGTAAGCTTACTCTCTGGGATTTGATCATCACTAGTACACTTCATGCCTTTCTTCTTGAACAGCAGCTTTTGCTACTCTCTAGGATAGATGTATTGTACACATGTTTCACAGAAATAAAAGTATAAAAAGTCTTTTGGTCAACTGATTGGTCACTGCATTTAGTTGGACACAGAATAGCTAAAAACACCAAAAAAGTACTAAATGGGACACTTTCTGCCATAAAAAATTATTGAGGTTACTTTGCAGAAGTGGGTGTCATGTAGAAATAAAAATAACAAATTCCTAAACACCAACATGACTATTCTTAAAAGCAAAAATATATGGATTCAGGTATGGAGAATTAACAGCGCCTATAGCTCTAAGTGCCGTTTCTAAAAAGTCAGTGGTAATAAAACAGTCACACAAGCATTCTCCTTTACCATTGAGTGGAAAATGCTCTGACTTAAAGATGAGTGACACCAAGTTAAAAAGTTTTGCCTTATATGCACCTATTTTTGTGCATGTGTGTAAATGATTAATTATACTGATGATACTGATGATACTGAGGATAATGATTGCAGAAAAATCATTCCTGGTTTCTGTTAATATTATAGGAGTTGTTTGCAAGACTATTCTATACAGAAAAGGTAACAGGTAAGGGTTATCAACTCTATTTTAAAAAATCCAGTGACAAAAGGAATAGTAAAACAGAAGGAATTACGTGAGGAAATAAATTTCAGACATTTGAAAATATCTGTGAGAGGATAGCCTATCCACTGGTTTCAGACAGAAAGCAGAATTCTGAGATCACATAAAACTTAAAAAAATTGCCTAATCATATAATCTTAGTATTAATAATAAAAACTCTTTTTAAAAAAATTATTAGAATACAACTGAACAGTTTTAAACCTCTTCCCACAGCTTGAGAGTATTTGAAAATGAAAAGACATTCTGATCTTGTAGTCCAAACTGAAGTTCCACAAAACATATATTTTACAGCTTAACCACAATACTTGTACCACAGGATAAACTCAGGCTAAAACCATGAGTTGGTGACAACAGAATTGTGGAACATGGTTTTTAACATCCACAGTCTTGTCTGCCCTCAGTCTCCTCCTGTCCACCTCGTTTCATTCTCTGATCTCGAGCAGATGTGAAGTGGTCCCCCTGCTCACAAGTACAAAGCAGAACAATGAAGAGAACTATCTTTATATTCAGATTTTCACCATAAACCGTTCAAAACCAATGGAGAAAAAAAATCATCAAGGCTCTGCCACCTGCTATTGGAGGCCCACATAGCAGAGCAAGGGAAAAGTGACAGGAAGAAGGAGCATCAGAGAGGAGTTTTTATGGACTGACCATGGACCCCATTCCCCTCCCCCTGCTCTGCTTGGATTGTGAGAGGTAGAGAAGTGTGAATGAAGGAGAGAAGTTGAGCCTGGGAAAGAGTGTCAAGGTGTTACTTTAATTTTTTGTCTTTGTTTCTCACTACCCAAATCTATTTTAATTGAAAATAATTTAAATTAATATCCCTGAAGTCAAGTCTGTTTTGTCCATAATGGATAAATAATCTCCCTGTTTATAAATGATCTCCCTGTTTATCTTGCCCCATGAGCTTTCCTGTCTTATTTTCTCCTGCTGTTCTGTTGAAGAGAGTGAATGAGAGCTGCTGGGTGAGTATCTGGCACTTGGATGAGGTCAGCCCACCACAAGGCTTTTATTGTGGAAGGACTTTGGGGGCATGAAGGAAAAAAACTTTATAGGTAGACTGCAATGTTAAGAAAAATGTTCAGTATAATAATATTTTTCTTTAGAACAAAGAGATGTTACTTTATGAAAAAGCCATCTATTAAAAAGCTATCTAAATAACATCCATTTCTTGTCTCCTACTGAAGCAGAATACAGAATCCCAGAATATGCTGAGTCAGAAGATCTTTGATATGTTTTTCACTGAGCAGTTGACAGTTCTTCCAGGCCCCAAATACCAAGAGAACTAAACAGAATACATGCCCAAAAGTCACTGAGTTCAGATGGAACAGGTGAATTTATATACGTGAATTATCTTGCTTAAAAAGTGTAGCACATTTTAAAACATTTTGTCTGCCTGATGTTTCCTGTACTTACCACGTGAGATATATATGAGCTTTCTGACTAGAGCTACTGTATAAGAATGGTAATAAAATACTGTGCACATGAAAATAGAAATGGTGGAATTCTGATAACTTGTGAGCTTCCATCTGCATTTAATATTGGTATTGGTTTACCCAAGGGGAAAAGAAAGTGACATTTAATATGGGGTGAAAGAGGACATTTAGTTCAGTGAAGATTATCTCAATATTTTGCAGTTTCAGAACTACATTTCTTATTAAAATGAATGTCTCTTTAGTATGATGGTGTTCCAGAGTTAAAATGTAGAATCCAGTTCCACTGAGTTACTGTTACCAGTATCTGATTTTTTTTTAAGTATATATGTATAAATTTTGCTTGCAATTTAAAATGAGAATCTGGAAAGTGAAAAACTGAAGTAGCTTTATCCATATACTTAATAACATATTTGATTATTTATTTGTGGGAGGGAGGGAAAGGTTAAGAAGAAAGTTGTTTTGAATCGTGTTATAGTTTGACTCCGGCTAAATGCCGAGTTCTCAGAGAGGAGCAAAAAAAACCCCTTGACCTCTGTGATAAGGATTACAA